>CAUYQG010217202.1:0-42794 GCA_963574415.1 Tarsius wallacei | reverse complement strand
CACCGCAGCCTCGACCTGCTGGGCTCCGGCGATCCTTCCGCCTCTGCCTTCCGAGTGGCTGGAACTACAGGCGCGCGCTACCACGCCCGGCTAATTTTTGATTTATTGTAGAGATGAGGTCTCGCTTGCCCAGGCGGGTCTCAAACCCGCGGGCTCAGGCAATCCACTCACCTCAGCCTCCCAAAGGTGCGGGATTACAGGCTGAGCCACCGAGCCCGGCTTCACTTTTAACATTTTCATTCATCCTTTCACGACCATAACTCCTTACCCTCAACAGGAAAATCTATCCCAAATTTTGGGTTAATCATTCACTTGCTTTTTAGTTTGTATCACCAAAAATACTCTGATTTTGCTTGTTTTTAAGATTTTGGCCAAAGGAATCACATTACAGGTTGTTTTTTGCACCCACACTCCCTGGTTTTCATAACTGGTTCTACCAGTTATGAACTGGTGGGAGCAAATTAGTAAAACTTATTTGTGCCTGTTTTCTCACCTGCAAAATGGAAATAATAATAGTGCCTATTTTTAGTGTCCTTGTGAGAATTAAATGAGCTAATTTATGTAAGACATTTAGAGCAGTGTCTAGAACATAGTGAGTTATGTAAATATTAGCTATTATTTTTCTACAGTCTGCTTCATGACTACTATACTTTATGTTCCAAAGAGAGTTCTTGCTACTGTGGATAGCCATAATTCCTTTGATTTAATAGACATATATTATTTCCTTATGTGAATATAATACTATTTCTTAATTCGCTATCTAGTCAATAGACATTTGAGTCGTTTCTTGGCTACTGCTTCATCAGTGCTGCTGAGACCATTTCAGTATGTGTGTTCCATTGAGTTCATTCAATAGTATTTGTTTACAGGGGCTGGACGCTTTGGCTCACACTCATAATTCCAGTATTTTGGGAGGCCAAGATGGGAGGACTGGTTATGGTCAGAAGTCTGAGATTAGCATGGGCAAGAATAGCAAGATCTTGTCTCTACCAAAAAATCAAAAAAAATTAGCCAGATGTGGTGGCACACACCTGTAGTCTCAGCTACTTGAAAGGGTGAGGAGGAATGATGGCCTGAGCTATGATTGTGCCACTGCACAAACTCAAAAAAAAAGTATCTGTATACAGGGTATATAAAATTGAAATTTCTGAGGATCAAAATTATGCATACCTCCAACTTTACTAGGCAATGTCACAATTTCCAAAGTCACTGGGTCATTTTAAACTTTTTACCAACAAGTGTGCACAAGTGACTCAGTTGCTTTATGACCTTGTCACCTTCCATATAGGCAGTATTAATTTTTTGCCAAACTGGTGGGTGGTTTTAACTGGTATTTTGTTTACTATGATATAGTCACGTATATTTGCAGATATTTACTAAGTCATTCAGTTTTTCTCTTCTGCACACAGTGCTTGTCAAATCCTTTGCCCACTTTTCTGTCAGGCTTTCTGTTTATTTCATATTGATCTGTATACATTATTTATTTATTTATTACACTTTTTTCTCAGTTTGTAACTTGAGTTGTCATTCTCTTTTGATATTTCCTTGTGGTGACCATAATTTCAAGGTAATGGATCATATTAAACTTTTCTTTATGATTCATTCATTTTGCATACTGTTTAAAGAAATTTGTCTTAACCTGAGATCATAGCTTCCCATATTGAATTCCAAACACAAAATCTGCCTTTCACTGTTAAGTCTTTAATCAGCCTGGAGTTGATTGATTTGTGGATGGTGTAAAGGAGGGTAGGGATCATTTTTTTCTTTATTGCATAGATGAACAATTTGCTTAGTAGTGTATATTAAAAATGCTATCCCTTCTCCACTGGTCTGCAACGCCACTTCTGTCATAAACCAAGCTTTATTATACAAATGGGATCTTTTTCTGGGCCTCCTCATTTTTGCCATGATTAATGTATCTACCCCACATCGTTACACAAGTCCTATTAGTATAACTTTATTGTAACTCATTATATCTTGGAATTTATATTCCCCAGCTAATACTTCAGCACTGAATTGGCTCTTGGTTGTTTATTCTGTATTGTAAATATTAGTAGTATACTTGGACACAGCACACGCACACACACACTTTTCTGGAATTTTCTACTGGAATCACTTTTAGTCTATGAATAACTTTGAAGAGAAATAACATCTCTAAGTTATTTTAGTTCGCCAGCTCTTGAACATGTTATGTATCTCCAGAAAGACCAAAAGACAGAGACAACTTTTTCAACATAATTCCACAATATTTGATAATTTTATTTCCAAAGGACTAGACCTTAACAACTTTTGAGAGATCTGTTCTAGACATTTTACATGTGACAATGATATTTCAAATACTAAGATGTCAAAATTTCATTTTTTTTCATGTCTCTTGCTGGTGTATATTTTTATAAATTATGTAGATAGCAAGCTTCCTAAATCAGTTATAATGATCTATTTGTTCTTTTAGGTTTCTTATGTAGATAATAATATCATATGTACATAATTAAATTTTATTTATTCCTTTCATTTCCTTTACTTTTTTTCTTGCCTGACTGCACTGGTTAGGACCTCCCAAACAATACTAAATTAAAGTGGTGATAGCAGATACTCTTTTTCTAAATTTTAAAAGGAATGTTCTTAATGCTTCACCACAAAGCACAAATCTTGTTTTCAGATTTAGATAGGCTTTGAATATTAGGTTAAAGACTCTAGGTTGCCAAGAGTCTTAAAAATATATATATTATACAATTTTTTGTATACCTAACCCTGAATTGTACCCCACATCTTTATAACAAATAAATAAATTTTAAAATATATATAATATATTATATGCATATTATATAATATATTTATTGTTTTATATTTTATATAAATATATAATCTCTATTTTTCTTTCTTTATTTTTTATAAAGTCATTTTATGAATCATTTGAATATAATGATTTATAGTAATGAATTTTCTAATGCTAAATAAAATTTGAATTTCTGAGATAAATTCAAGTCATTCATAATATACTATTTTTTAAGTACATTGGTGCAATGATTTATTAATGAATATTAGTGAGAATGGCCTGTAATTTCATTCTCTCCTGTTGGATTTTTGCATCAGGTTTGTGCTAGCCTCATCAAATGAGTTAGAGAGTATTTTCCAATTCTCTATTCTGAACAACAGTTTATCTAACAGGGAATAATATGTTCCTTTACCAATTAAAATGATCTTGGACTGGTATTTCCTTGGGGAAAGATTTTCAACTGTTGATTCAATATCATTGATGGTTATAGAAAGATATTCAGTTTTACTATTCCTTCATGAGTAATTTTTTTGTTATACATTTTTGTTAATATTTGTTCACTAATATTATCATTTAAATGCTGTTGTGCCTATAGTTATGCTTCTCTTTTCATCTTTAATTTTGTCTATTGGCACCTTCCTTTTTATTCCTGATCAAGCTTGCCAAAAGTTTGTAAATTTCATTAGTCCTCTGTGTTATAATTTCATTTTCTATGTGAGTAACTTCTTTCGTCTTTATTATTCCCCAATATCTGTATTCTTGGCATTACACTTTTATTATTTCATGAATGTACCAAATTAGGTGCTTTGGTAAGTAAATTTCATCTGTCCTTTCCTACTATAAATATTTTTGTTATCTATTTCTACATTATTGTTCAATTTCAAATATTTTATTTCCATTATTTGTCCTTTGACATATGATGTGCACATTTACAAATAAATTCGGATTTTTTACTACCTTGTTACTAATTTCTAACCTGAAATTTTGCTATGTGTATTGATATGAATTTTTTCATATTTATTCTGCTTTGGCTACATTGATATCCTGAATCTCTATTTTAATGCTTTTCACTATTTCTGAATACTCTATCATCTTTTAAAAATATTTTTATCTCATTCTCTTTCTCATCTTTTTCTGAAACTTTTCTTAGCTGTATATTAGACTTTCACCTTTCAACCTTCACATTTCAACCTCTTCTTCAAAGTTTCCATTTCTTCACTCTATTCTGAATTTTGAATGATGTATTTTAAAGATACAAATTTCAGTTAATTCGTTAATTAACTATTTGTTTCTTAACTATATTAAACATAATGTAATTCATTTTCTAAATTTACTTGGCTATTTGTATAGCCTATTTTCTATTTATTGTATTAAAGCCTTTTATTCTTTGTTAAATATAGTATATACACTTAATTTATATGCTTTGTATAGTAATGTTAACATCTAAATTGAGTAACATCTAAATTGAGATAATTTTGTAGTCTATTGTTTATTCTAGATCTCACTTTGTTGCTTTGTTATCTGAAAAGGTGTTTTCTTGTCAGTATGCTCATATTTCTTAGAAATTAATCTCTGAAAGTATTGAGGACTGAGTTGAAGGTGTGCTACTTCAGAGAGCATTTGTTTTCTCAAGTGCCTAAAGGAACTACTGAAACAGGACTTCCTTACATTACTCAGTTGCAGCTTTCTACACAATCTAGGCTGAAAACTCATGTGTGCTTATGATTTCTCAAGGGGAAAATTTTTCCCCTAGGCACATTTCCCAGTGTTTGAGAATACAGAAGGCAGGCTTGTCTCTTGTTCACCCTTACACTAAGATTTGAGGAACCGGTCTCTTTAGGAACCAGTTTTACATAGGGATGGGGTTTCCTAAAAGACTCCCCACTCTCCATACTCCTACTGGACTCATCCATAGTGAAGATTATCTGAGCTTTGTTTCAAGTCCCCCCATGTTTTGTGAGGCCATGAAAAATCAAACACCGTTTTTCCTATGTTAGCACAGCCACCAAGGAGAAAGTGGATTTCAGGGCTCAGCTTCTTTTTATGAGTTCTCACCTTCATTCGCCTTCCTTTAGATCTTGGTGTCTCTCTGAGTAGTCCTTACTTTTGCCAGCAATTATTTGAAAAATATAAGGAGGACCTCCTCCCAAAAAAACCAGAACTATTTTTTGGAGGGTGGACCCCTTGAGGTACAGGCTTCCCCAACTAGGTAAGTATTCTAGGAACCCATTGGAATTAGTGTACCAGCCAAGGTTGTTGTGAGAGACTGTGTTTGGCTTCAGTGAATTTTTTTGGAGATTCTTTCAACGTGTCTGTCAGTCTCATGATGGGTGATTTATACCAACAACTTGCCTATACCACACTGAATGTTCAGCAGTTTTGACCCAAAATGGCATTACCTCCATGCCCCACCCTCCCCATTCACGGGATCTCTCTCCTTAAGCAACTTTTTTTTGTTTCCCTGATGAAAAAAGTCCTCAAAGGGAAATGTTTTGCCAATGTGGAAGAGGTAAAACATAAAGCAGCAGAAGTGCTAAAAGGCATCAAAACTGACTAGTTCAAAAACTGTTTTGAGCAGTGGAAAAGTGTCTTGATAGGTGTATTGCATCAAATAGAGAACACTTTGAAGGTGACTGAAGTTTAAATATGTAAGAATAAATACACGTTTTTTAAATAAATAAATTCCAGTCTTTTGGGTTCCCCCTTGTAATTTACTTAAAAAAATAATTTCTATGGAAGGTTAGCCAAGGTATCCAGTTTATTATAAAATAAAAGATATTCTTCCTGTGGAATTCAATTGTTTTTAACTTTATTTCAATAAAATTTTAGTTAAAAGTAGAAGAAAAGATAATTTTATGTTTCCAGCTTCATTAATAGTGCTATTTTTATATAAAGAAAAGTAACACATCTCTGAGTTGGTGTGTTCTTTGCTTAATGTAATTCATCAAAGTTTTGTAAAAGCTTATTCAATGAGCATGAATTAAGTTTGTACTGCATGCCAAACTTTGTTCTATTTCTATCTGAATACATTATATTATTTGATTTACTCTTCAGAAATAAAGGATTTAAGGGCTACCATAAACATTAGATGGGAAAACCAGGTGTCCCTGGTTTGAGAAAGTAAGGGCATTAGCTGAGATTGGTAAATATTAAACCCCTCATTGTCAGGGAAATGCAAAGTAGATAGAAGCAGGAGATATTTGAAACATATTTGTGAATAATTTTGTTAGTATTGAACTGCTTTATATTTTCAAGCTTTGGGCATGGTAGTCTAGAAGAATGGAACAAAGGGGAAATCATTCTCTCTTGGTCACTCTCAAGCTCTATGAACCCAAGCAAAAATTTTACTCTAGAAACTTTGGATGTTTTTATCTAAAAGAGAGATATAATAACTCCTACCAATTTTCTACACCATCTTTCACATGCTCCATGCTTAAAATGGCAGACGTTTGATTGTGAAGGTAGATAACTATGGCTGCTGTGAAAAAAAGATTATGTAAAAAGAGATTAAGCCTTGAAATCAACCAGACCACAGTTCCAATCTTTTCTTTGCTAGAGAAAAGTTACAAATATAATGTATGTAAAACACATGGGAAATATCTGCATTGAGTGCCTCTTAATTTTTGGTTCTTTGAAGTTAGAGTCATATACTAATAACAGTTCCAGCATTTAGTATCATTTGAGACTCAGATAAATTGATCAGTTTTCTCATCTATACAGCAGAGATAATAATATATGCCTCACAAGACTATGGTTCTCTGATGTCACTTGAGTTAATACATAGGAATGATCTTAATCAGTTCAAAGGGAGAAAAGGATGTGCTATCTCACTACATGGTAATTTGTCCAATGAGATATTTAGCTGAGATTATCAGTAACAAGATAGGGAGCCTTTCTTGTAACATCAGGATGTTACAAAACACAAAATTTTGTACAAAATACAAAACATAAGGTGATTTTCTTCTGATTTCCAACCTATGCAGAAGGTGAATTTTTCAGGATCTGCTAGTGTCCAGAGAGGGGTCACAGTAAAATCAGTGGATTTGACACAATTAGATATTGTGAAATGAGCACTGACCTAGAATCTGGAAACCTGTGTTTCAGTTCAGAATGTAATCTACACTTATCTTTTGAGGCTCAGAGGGGGAACATTTATGTACTTTACAGGAGCTATCATATCTTTGTTCATTATTCTTGAATACCTATCACCTAGAATAGTGTCTTTCATTGGTCAGCTGAATAAATAAATGAGACAACTTCTTTACAGTTAGCCTTCCGTCTGTAAAATGGTGATTCTAGTGCATACTGCTCAAAGTTGCTGGAATATATAGGAAAGGTCTGACCTAGCACATAGTAAGTACATGCTTAATATAGAGTATTTCTCTCTAAGAACTTCTGATATGAAACTCATACCTAGGTGGACTTAATATGAATAGGTGTATTTCATATGCCTTTTTTTCTAAAAGTCCCACTAAAGAACTCAAACATATGTCCATAAAATAAGTGCCTTTCTAAAAGGTGATGTCTTACATTGCCTTTTTTCTCTTCACTGGAATCACTGATAACAAAATTAAGAAAATGAACAGATCCTGAGGACAAAACTCAAAAGAGGCAGACATATAGCTATTTCCTAGCCCACAAGTACTTCAAAATCCACCAGCTTAGATGTCTCATAAAATGTAATCTGACAGGAGAAATGAAAAATATTCAACGTCTTCCAACAAGCCTGAGATTCTGTGACTGCAGTTACTAAACTCCTACTTTTCACCAAAGAGTAACAGAGAGAAATGATTGAGACTAAAGAATAATCTCTTGATGTACACCAAGTTTTTTGGTAACTTTAGGGTCAGCCTAAGATGAATTGTGTCTCTTGTGCATCACATAGTGCCTGGACCCACCTAGTAGGGCTGAAATAAGACTCAGCCCCTGCAACTGCAGGTCTGACAGTCTATGGGAACTCTGAAAGACACTCAAGTGACAGTACCACCTGGAGAACACTGGGATGAAGATGTATACAATGTTCAGTGATGGAAAGAAAAGAGTGTGAGAAAAAAATCTACTCAACTGTAGGCTCCTTGAAGACATATTTATTTATTCAATAAATTCTTGACAAGAGCCTTAGTTCAGCAATATCTTCAAGTTTCCAAATCCATAGCCATAAAAATAATGCTGAACTTGACCCACCTGTGATAGGAACATATGCATAAAGTTGATCTCAGAGGGAAATAAGCAGTTAGGAATAATGGTTTGAATGTTAATGCTTGGTGTCCAGTGAGTCATAGGCAGTTACATTTACCCATGAACATGTTCAAGTTCATATACAATACAAGGAAAGAGCAGGTGAGAGGTGACAGCCCTTTTGTATCTTGATCTCAGTGTGGCTGGGGAGTCACACTCCATGCCAAGAAGAACACTGCTTAGTGACCCACTTCTGTCTTCTCCACTTCTGTCTTCCACAGGCCTGTTTCACTGGGAGTGGGGAATTTGCTCCCAGTGAAGTGGATCTGCTTAGGCACATCTGTTCCAAAGCTGATAACATATCCTGAAAACCCATCATCAGGCCATTTCACTTTGCACTTCAAGTCTCAGGTCTGTTTCCTGAGCTGACACATAAATGGCATAGACTGTCCCTGAAAATACCAAGCTCTCTGGATTTAAAAACAAACCTTAACCTTGCAAGGTTCAACCTTTAATTCCCTTTTGGTTGTGTTTTGTTTTTTTAAAAGCATTACAGTTAACTGAAATGCAGTCAGAATTTGAATTTTTCTTTTTTTAATTTTTTATTGCTAAATCAGTCTACATATTTTGGAAGCACATGTAATATTTTGATGCATGTGTACAATGTGTAATGATCAAATCAAGGAAATTGGGATACTCATCACCTCAACATGTATCTTTTGCTTATGCTGGGTACCTTGAAAGTCTTCTCTCCTAATTATTTTAAATATACAGTAAATTATTGCTAACTATAATTTCCCTACCATACTATCAAATACTAGAACTTATTCCTTCTATCCGTATTTTTGTACCCATTAACCAACTTCTCTTCAAAACAGGTGTTTATACATATAGTTATATTGTATGTGTGTCTGTGTGTTTGTGTATGTGCCATTTTTAAGGTGCCCACTATGTACCTGTTACATCTATTATGCCATAGAATTAGCCAGAAGATTCAACGAGGATTAAACATATTACTATCTTCAAAGTAAAAGATTAGGCAGTTAAGTATGAAAATTCGAGTCTATCTGACTTAAGCACTTGTGTCATTTCTACTTAACCATGCAGATTTATAAGGTTCTTACCCTCAAAAGGAAGAGGAATTGATATTTCAGAATGCATAAAGAGTCTTAAAACAGTAGGGTTAAAAGTTCCCCTGAAGCACATTTATTCACTTTTCAGGCATTTAGTGAACTCTTTAGTATAGGCTGGGCAATGACTAGACACTGGGGACAGTGACATGAAATGTCTCACTCTGTCCATCATCCATTCACTTGTGTCTTCATACCATATTATTAGCTGCTAGAGGCAATGAGGGTTTTGACAGAGGATGGAACAGGAGGCTTGGTGTTGCAGAGGACACCTAAATCAGGGTGGAGCTTGAGTCCAGAGAAAAAGGGGATCAGGGAAGATTTTATTGAAAGGAGTATTTGTTTTGAACATCTACCCCACTTCCTAGAATTGCCCTTAGGTCTGCTCTTATATGTGTTTCAAGATTCAATTCAGGAATCACAGGCAGAGCAAAAAGTGTGTGCAAATGCAGGCAGACACACAATGCTTATCCAGTTATCAGCTGGGATCTTGTAAGCCTTGAGATCTACCTAAGACTGGTGTAAGGTCCTTTTCATGCTTTGCAGAAATTTAAAGACATACTTAAGAATGGTATGAGTCTCTAGCATGAGTATCTTCTCACAACTACCTCTTGTTCAGAGTGGAGGACGGAATTGAGAAGCAGCAGGAAAATCTGACTCCACCCAGTATCTTGCTGAGCCATATTGAAGCCAGTGAGACAACGAAAGTCAGTCATATTGATCCTGTGTTTATTTTGGAAACGCATCTTTACTTTGAATTTTTGCATTAATGTATGTTTGCAATATTGCCCTTCAAAATAGTATTCATTTGGATTACTGGAATTTTTGGTACCCTCATAAATTTTGTTCTCAAGGTGAGGGTCCTGCTTGTCTCACCCTGTTCTTCCTCCTGAATCTCCACACATTCTTGGGTGCAAAGTGTAAACTTCCTGAGCCCAAAGCTAGGCTGTGCTGCTGCAAGCTGCAATCCCATTTACAAGCGATCAAGTCTCGCTGCACCTCTGTTTTCTCGTCTGTAAAATGGACATCATGATACCAGTACCATATTATTGAGCAGTGGGATTTAATTGCATTTGTAATACATGGAATGTGGTAGAAGAGAGCCTAACACCTAGAAAGCACCTTATTAAGTTATTATGAAGGCACCTACATAAGCATGAGCAATCATTTTCTAGTGGATCCCTACCTCCCACCATAGCAATGGCCAAGACAAGCCAAGCTTCGTCTTTGTGCTTTGTGAAACAGAGCTCTTGCTGGAAGATTTAGGAGTAGCACTGAATGGAAAAGCGTTCCACACCAGAAGCAATCTACATTGCATGGTAGACACATCCATTCCTTGTGACTGCCTTCCACTGGCTGCCCTCCCTTCATAGCACTCAGCTTCCTTACGTCCCGCCGGTTCCCCTCTTCCCTTCACTCGGAATTCTTCTTGCCCTCTTGCTCCTGTGGGACTAAGATTATTCTCTATGCTAGAGAGAACACTCTGACCTTCTTCAGCCCCTTCCTCAAAACCAGTTCCAGGCCTGTGTTTATAGTCAAGCTCACTGAGGTTCACAACAGAGAAAAGGAAATGATACGTAACATGGTAACTACCAGTATAAACCACCGAAGGGCATAAAATACTGAAGAACATCAAATGTGTGGTTGATGTCCAGAGATGTCATGGCAGAATTTTCTTCTGGGATAATCTGACATTTATTTGGGATGCTGTGAGTTTTCAATTGTGTTATTTTTAAGTGTTATGACCTAATTTTGAACTCGGATTGAAGGCCTTTTAGCAAGTGGATGGATTGTGAGGGTGTGGAGAGGTTGGTGCAGCCCCCTCTCGCCTCCACCCTGTAACCACCCTCTGTATACACTTGTGCATGGAGTACATCCTCTTCCGAGTGCGTTCTCTTTTGTCAACTTAGCACCTAGCCTGGTGGCAGCAGGAAATGATGAGATGGCAGCAATAGGCAAGAAAAAGGAAAACCATCACTGCTGGGCAACCATGATAGGCAAGTGTCTTGCTCCTGAAATGTAGGCACCATTAGCACAAGGACTATTTCTCTCTAGTCATTACTGAATCCCAAGTATACCGCACAGACCCTGGTACAGAGTAGGCATTCAATAGGCATTCTGTTGATCGAAATTATTGCTAGAGCAACTGATTGGAAGGTGAGGGCAACTTAAAGATGGTATCTCATGACTGTGAAATCATGTGAGTTTCTCCCTTGGCAACCTTCCAGGGAGGAGAAAATATAAAGAGGTATTTGCAAATTCCAGGAAGATTCATTCTTCTCCAGGTGACATGAGTTAAAAATAAGGTCAGCCAAGAAAACTAAGAGGCAAAAATCACATAGTAGGCAAGATGTAGAAACTTGCATCCCAAAGTTGGACCACTTAATTTTAAGCATCATATCTGTTTTCCATGGCTGGCTGGCTGCTATATGTGTGTATATACATAGCCTGTTTTGTGCTAGGTAGATATGTCTGTTATTCATCAATATGGATTTGCAGGTACCTACTAAAAATTAAAAAATGGTAACTCACAGCTTTGCAGCAGTTAACATTTTAAATATCCTTCAGCGTCCACTGTTTACATATCATTCCCAGGAGTGCTATAAGAATGCCAGGGAAACCGTAATTATTCACATTTTAAAGTTGTGAGAACTGAGGATTAAATAAGTCAGATGATTTTCCCAGAGCTACCCAGATATTAAATAACAGTGCACCCCCATGAGATAGATTGGGTCATTGTTTTTTGTATTGTTTTATTTATTTTTCCATTTCTGGTATATAGATGGGGAAACTGAAGGGAAAAGATTTACTGACTTACCCACATGCATATGGGTCATGCTGGTCAAATCAGACAATCTGATTTTTCTTTCTAATGCCCATGCTTTCTGTTTTCTCTTCCCTCATTTTTTCCTCCTCCTGCTGTCCTGCTCTGTCTGGAATGACCTCCTCTGCCAAGCTGGGCCACCTTTGGAATGTAAATTAAATGATTCTCCAGCAAGAATGTGCCCCTTATTCTTTGAGCTTCTCTGAACTTCCTTTCTGTGCCTGTTCCCTCTCCCTTTGCCTCTGCATTTTGATCAGAAGCTCCTTGAGGGCAAGTGCAATGTCTCAGCCATCTTTGCATATCACAGAACGATTCTGGGGCATGTGTCAGGCACAAAACAGAAGGAACTGGACGTGAAGTCAGAGTGCATATGGTAGTGTAAGCTGAGCATGGTAAAAGACTATGCTCATGTTTATTTATTCAGTTTTACTTTTAGTTGCACCCAACCTTTTTCAGAAATTAATGTACTCAATTGGATGATCATTCGTTAGTTAGGATAGTTGTATTCTGGAGAATGTCAAGTTATGTACTAGAAGGATGCATTTTTGTCATTCATCTATGCATCCGGTTACTCATTCATTCAGATGGAGAAGTCTGACAGCTGAAAGCTGTCTACAGGCAGCACCCCAGCAGCTGAGGGAATACGTCTCTTAGTCCTAAAGGGGCATCTGTGCAGCACATCAAAGTACCCAGTACTGGAGTCTTGGCATAATGTTTGGACTCTTTAACAAAGGCAATGGCATATCCTTTGGAGGGAGATTGATACCCCCACTGAATGTAAACTCCTCTTTCTGCTGAAGTCATGCTGAGCTCTCAGGGCAGACCCAGATTATCAGCAACCCAGACAATGAGAACCACCTAACTGTCATCTGTCTCCACGGAGTCATCTGCCTCAACCAGTGCAACCCCGGTAGTGTCATTACAGCTTCTCATACCCCCTGTCCCTGGAGGCCTGAAAAACTCCTCTCAGCCCTACTGCATACCCCCAGCAAAGCTCCCAGGTTCCCACCCCAGCCGTTCCTCTTGAGGTGAGTTGCTCTCTACTAAGGGGTCTAAATCATGCTTGAAAGCTCATCTTATCCCCCTATAACTTCAAATTTCCCTAGGCAAAAATCACACATTTTCATTTTGTACACATGAAAAATAGCCCTGACATGTTTGGAGGTTAAGGGGTGGGCAAGCTTCCAGAGGCAGCTGCCACGAGCCTTCCTGAGCTGTGGCTTCATTTCCAGCTGTGGCAAGTTCTGCTTCTGAAACTTGAAGCACAAGCTCCCAGGTGAGCGCTTCTGGCTTCCAGCATCTGCTTTTCATCTGCCTGTAAGAAGGGTTCATGTAGCTGTTTATAGTTCTTGCCACCAGGACAGTTCTTGCAGGGAAGCAGCAGCCTGCAGAGCGTGGGAGAAGGGAGAGCGTGGTGATGGGAGAGTAAGAACCACTCACACCGCTCCAGCGCTTCTTAGTCTACATCTTGAGTCTGATTATATGAACTAATAGCCTGGCACTAGGATGCCTATTTTTCAAGGCATGGATGCGAAGAATGTGCATACAGTTTCCTAAAGGTTGCACAGCAGTTAGCAATAGCGGCGGGATTATAACACAAGATGTGCGTGTGTGTGTGTGTGTGTGTGTGTGTGTGTGTGTGTGTGTGTCACTGTGTGTGTGACAGTGAGAGAGATATCTTTAAGACCTCTTCAATAAGTCCAGAGTCCTGCTCAATGCAGAGAGCAATACCCTGAATAACCACCTTGGCAGAGTCTCCAGAAACCAGAAGCTCGTTCATTGACTTATAAGTTACACTACATTGTTTTTTATTCTAAAGGCTAGAGAGAAATAGTCCATTGTTAGGCTAAAAATAGAAGGTAATATGGCATAGTGAAGCAGAGCCCAGACCTTAGAAATTAGGTCGTTCTGGAGTGAGTTGAGTCTTGGTTTTGCTACTTGGTAGCAGTAACTTGATATCGAGATGCCTCCAGTGAATCACCTGTATAGTAACAATTCCTTTCATGAGAGAACATTCTTCAAGCACTTAGAGCTACACCACCCAACAGAACTTTCCATAATGATGAAAATGTTCTAAATTTGCAGTGTCTAATATGGCAGCCTTTTGCCACCAGTGGATAATTAGAAGTTAAAGTGTGACTAGTATAAATGAGGAACTGAATTTTTATTCATTTTTGTCTTAATTAATTTCAATCTATATTTAAGTAGCTTCATGGGCACATGGGCACCATATTGGACAATAAAGATCTAGGAACTATTCGTTTATATTCTGATTTGTTCTCCATGCCTTTGTGAGTTATATGAAGAAGAAAGTCTTGTCTCAGTTTATTGATGAGGAAACTATGGATCAGAGGAAATCCCAATGGGATCTCACAGAGCTGCCTCATGCCATTGGTTGGCTTCTAAGCCAGGTGATATAGGAACCCCCCTCCCACCAAGCCCGCTGGGTACTAAAGCCAGTTGATCACCTTCTGAGCAGAAAATGTGCTTTGTACAATGAGCCAAAGCCACTGGCAAAGTATTATGCATTGTGTCAGTACTAAAGGCATCTGTCTCAACTCTTCTCATCACAAACAGGAGAGGCTGGCAGAGTAAAAGACTCAGAGCAATTCAGTCAGTTTCACATAGCCTCACTCAACAGCACAAAAAGGTGTCTAAAACTTGATGTTAGACTCTGTTTTTATTACCAGAAACATCTCTAACTCGCCAAGTAAAGAGCATTCTTGAAATACTCTTTCAAGAATTCAAAAATTTCAAGAATTCTTGCATTTCAAGAGTATTCTTGAAATGCCTCCTTCAATACAATGATTTTTGGCCTTGAAAGATACCAGAATTTTTGGAGGTAGAAAAAGGAATCTGTTAAAGGCTGAAATGTGTCCCATTAAAAATCCATATGCTGAAGCCCTAACTCCCAGCACCTCAGAATATGGCCATATTTGAGATAGGGTTTCTACAGAAATAAGAAATCTAACTCAAGGTCATTGTTGGGGGTGGGGTCTCTAATCCAATGTGGCTGGTGTCCTGATGAAAAGAAGACATTTGGGCACAGAAATACAGAAGGAAGATCATGTGAAGACACAAGGATAAGACAACCAGTTAAGAGCCAAGGAGAGAGGTCAAAGGAAAAACTTGATTCTAGACTCCTGACCTCCAGAATTGTGAAATTATAAATACCCAGTCTGTGGTTCTTTGCTACAGCAACCCAAACAAACTTATATACCATTTATTTATTTGATAAATCTTCCCAAATGATTCTAGCAAGAAGCACAAGTGAAGAACTCCCACCTTAACTCACCAAGGAATGACAATCATAACAACAGCAATGTCAACGGCAGCCATGACCACAATAAATGAAAGCATTATAGATTTTCACAATTAATATATCACTTTCACATACATTCTCACAACATCATTGAGAGGATTAATCATGATTCCCCTTTTTAAAATGAGCAACTGTAACCTCAGGAAGCAAAGTAGTTTGCTCAAGTTCACAGAGTCTGTAATTAATAAAGCCAGGTCACAAACACTGTTTCTTAGACTCTTCAATCCTGGGCAAATTGTCATCATTTCATTATATTTTCTGCCTTTTACCAAAGCTGCCTTTGATCAGGGTGACCATGGGTCCCAATTTGCCCAAGTTCACACTGTTTTCCCATAATAATAATTAATAGTGCCCCCATTTTACCCTCAAAAGCATCTAGATATGTACAATTTATTTTGTCACTCTACATATAAGCCACATTTAATAGCAAAAGTTTTCCCAAGATGCTTACAAATCCTCACTGGACCACATCAGTTGTCAGTATGGTAAGAAAATGTCTACTTGCAGTCAGTGTTCTCACAGGCACACCAGTGGGTGCACATACAGGCTGAATGGTCAGGCAGTGATATCTAGAACAAGGACAGTCAAGATCATATGTCTTAATTAATTGTGAAATTGGAAGCGATTTGTTAAATATATATATATATGTATATATATATATATAAGATCCACAAGTGCAGAAAATTACCTTTAAAAATAAATAAGTGTGAGACTGGCTGACTTAATAAATAAATAAATAAATAAATAAATAAAAGAATTCAATTCAGGAGAGCAGTGCCTTGGTTTGGACCTGCCACTGGTTTGCAGTGAGATCTTAAGTAAAATAAAAGAATTAACCTAGATGACCCTGAGCTCACTCCAGCTTTAGTTCTCTGGTTAATTCATTAAGAGGTTATTGTGTTTAAGGGAGTGGGCAGTAAAAAAGGAATGACTGGCATGTTCCCGGGGCCGAGAGTCTTTCCAAGAGGTAGAACATAGGCATAATTCTGATGTTTTGTTTTGTAGTAGCTAGTTTGTGACAGTAACAAGCAAGCCCCTGAAAAATCAGCTGCCTAACTCACAAAGGTTTATTATTTTGCTCATAAGAAGTTTGTTCCAATCAGCAATATGGGGGGGGTTCAGTCTCACGTCTAGTAGCATCACCATCCGGGGCAGGCATCAGAGGCTGGGGACCGAGAGCTAAAGTGATTGTGATGCACGCTCTTTTGCTCACACCACCTTATCCACACCTAGTTGGATGTCCCTGCCTGGCTGCAAGGAGGCTGGGAAATGCAGGGAAGACATGGATCTTTAATGAACAGTAAAAGTCCCTTCCAAAAGGATGTGCCATTGTTAGCAAGTTCGTTGTTAGCAAGGAGACCCCTTTGTAGGAAAGCAACACACAAAATCCAGAGAACAATGCAAATATGTGTATTTGCTGTTCTCATTGCCTCCAGTGGGCACATGGGAGGCCTTGCTTCATCCTGCAGCATCTGAATGGGCAGAGTCATCACACCCGTCACCCTCAATTCTACTCTTGAGGAACTACTTCTCATCCCGCATATTTAAAGTCAGAATAACAAGAGAGCAGCAAGTATTAACAGCAGAGGTACATTTGTGGTGATAGATACTTTACTCTGAGAAACTGGGAAGGCTTAAAGACCTCCATTACAAAACCTTTGGCCGATAAGACAGATTGAACGAGCAGTGGTCAGGCAGCCCCTTTTCCTGGTAACCTCAAAGTTCAGTTACAGTCAGGCATTTTACCCACACAGCTACAATACCCTGCCTGCACATCCAAGCTCCAGACACACTCCTGAGTGCACGGTAACAGAGCTGTCTCCATGCCTTGGTTGCAGACGTTCCTATGCCATGCCCTCCTCTCCTCCCTCGGGCCCCGTAGTCCAGGCTTGTATCATCTTCCTACGCTGCCATAACAAATTGCCACAAACTGGAGGGCTTAAAACAAACAGAAACTTGTTTTTCACAGTGCTGGAGGCCAGAAGTCTAAATCAAGGTTGTTGGCAGGGCCATGTTCACTCTCTTATCTTCCAGTGTCTGTTGATAATCCTTGACATTCCTTGACTTGCAGCAGCATAACTCCAATCTCTGCCTTCACCATTACATGGCCATCTATTCCTGTGTTTGTGGTGTAACTTTGTGTTCTCTATGTGTGTGACTGTCTCCATGTCCATTTTCCTCTTCTTAAAAAGACACCAGTCATTGGATTAAGGACCCACCCTACTCCAGGATGAACTCAACTTACATTGTTTGTTTTGTTTTGTTGTTTTATTTTTGAATCAGAGTCTTACTCTGTCGCCCAGGATAGAGTGCAGCGGCACACTCATGGACACTGCAGCCTCAACCTGCGGGGCTCAGGTGATCCTTCCACCTCAGCCTTCCAAGTAGCTGGAACTATAGGCGCCCACCACCACTCTCAGATAATTTTTTGATTTATCGTAGCAACGAGGTCTCGCCAAGTTGCTGGGGCTGGTCTCCAATCCCTGGGCTCAGGCCTCCCAAAGTACTGGGATTATAGGTGTGAGCCACCATGCCCAGCTTCAACTTGCATCTTAATTACATCTGCAAAGATCCTATTTTTTTTTTTTTGCTTCTATCTTTTTATTCCATAGCTTTAGGGGATACTAATAGTTTTTTGATAAATGACTGCCTTGTGAAATGGCAAAGAAGTCTGGGCTTTAAATGTACCCATTCTCCCCACCTGTGAACACTATACCTGATAGGCAATTTTTCTCCCTCCGCTTCTTCCCATTCCCTGTCCTGTGCCTCGAGTGTCCATTACAGCATTCTCTATGCCTTTGCAGGTCATTAGTTTAGCTCCCACTCATAAGTAAGAACGCGAGGTGTTCAGTTTTCTGTTCCTGCATTAGTTCACTTAGGACGATATTCGCCAATTCTATTCAATTTGCTGCAAAAGCCACTATTTCCTTATTTTCTATGGCTGAATAGTATTCCATGATGTGTAAATATAGATAGATGATTGATAGATAGATAGATAGATAGATAGATAGATAGATAGATAGATAGATTTTCATTATCCACTGATCAGTTGATGGGCACTTAGGTCTGTTCCACATCTTTAGCATTGTGAATTGTGCTGCAACAAACATCCAAGAGCAAATGTCTTTTTTGTATAATAATCTGTGTTCCTTCGGGTAGATAACCAGTAGTAGGACTGCTGGATCGAATGGCAGTTCTACTTTTAGTCCTTTGAGAAATCTCCACACTGATTTCCCTAGAGGTTGCACTAATTTGCTCTCCCACCAACAGGGTATAAGCATTCTGCCGCATCTGTGCTAGCATGTATTATTTTGTTTATTTTTGAATAATGGGCATTCTGATGTTGTAAGGTGTATCTCCTCGTGGCTTTAATTTACATTTCCCTGATGATTAGTGATGCTGTGCAGCTTTTTGTATGTTTGTTGGCCACTTGTGTATCTTCTTTTGAGAGAGATCTGCTTTTTGTACCCTTTGCATCCTGCTCGGAGCATCTCACAATGCCTGATGTTGTGCAGAGCAGTCTAGTCTAGAAGAAAGAACATAGGTTTTGAAAACAGGCATTACTTTCAACCCCATATCTGTGACTTTGGGCAAGGTATTTAACTTATAATATTTCCAATTCCTTTAAGGTAAAATAATAACCCAAGTAAACCCGCATAAGCCACAAAAAATGTTTTGGCTTATAAAACTGGGAGGTTCTGTAATTGATCTAGTCTCAAACAGAGCTATATGCAAGGATTTAATAAGCATAAATGGGTCCCTTTCTCTTTTCCTCTTTCATTGCTTTGTTTTCCTCAGTATTAGCTTCATTTTTCAGTGTTAACTTTATTTTTATCTCTCCACATGAGTCACAAATGGCCAATAGTATCTAAGTATATATCACCTGGAGAGCATACAATCCCAGGGAGAAAAGGCCTCCTCTTCTCTCTTCCCCAGAGTACTGTACAACTAAATACTTGCCAAGAGGTCAGTGTCAGGGGTGGACAGTCACTGCCTTGGTAAATGGAGAAATCTGATTGGCCAGGTCAGATCACCTGACAATTCTTTGTCAGGAGGTGCAGGTTATGTGACTACAAGTCCTAACACTTGGGGAAAGTGCTAGTAACAATGGAGCAGTCAAAGTGAGTAACATGGAACCAGGGCAGTGGCTCACACCAGTAATTCCGTGCCTTTGGGAGGCAGAGGTGGTGGGATTGCTTGAAGGCAGGGGTTGGAGACCAGTCAGGGTGACATAGCAATACTCCTGTCTCTACAATTTTTAAAAAATTAGCCTGACTTGGTGGCACACTCCTAGTGTCATAGCTATTTGGGAAGCTGAGACAAGGATCACTTGAGTCCAGGAGTTCAAAGCTGCAGTGAGCTATGATTGTGCCACACTAGATCTAGCTGGAGAAGAAGGAGAAGGTGTGTGGGGGTGGGGGAGGACTGAAGAGAGAGGAAGGGGTAAGGGAAGGAGAGGGAGAAGAAGAAGAAGAAGGGAGAGGAAGAGGGCAGGGAGGGGGAGGGTAAGAGGAAGGAGAGAGAGAGGAATGAGAAAAGTTTTAGATCCGCAGTCAGAGATCTAAGATGCCCACCTGGTCTTCAAACAAGATGCCGTGCAGTGGCGCAAGGCCTCAGTTTCTTCCCTGAAGTCCCTGTCCCAGTTCAACTGCACCTTTTACCAAAGTTTTTTTCCAGTGAGGATATTTTTGGATCGTTTCTAGTCTCTAAAGACGTTCGCTGATCTGACTGAAGCTGAAGGGAGAAGTCAAGTTGTTCTCCAGAAGGAATGTGTAGGAAGGAAGCAAAAATGTTTCAGAAGGCCAAGCAGTGGCAGGTATTTCAAGAACTCAAAGTTTGATTGGGAAAGCTGGAGACACAGAGGTGCCCCTGAGAAGCAGCAGGGCAACTGGAGGTACTTAGAGCAAATCACGTTAAAAAAGCACACTCCATCATAGAGCCGTGTAAGCCTAGTAGGCAGACTCCAGGCTACAGGGTTATGTGCTCTTTCCGTAGATCAGAGGTGAAGAGGCAGAAAGCGTGACGCTTGAGTGGCAGGGGAAATGACAGGCAAACGCAGTAAATAGAGCTCATTAACTTCAGCTTCTTTCTCCAGATTACAAAGCCCAGTGCACACAGCAAGCTGGTCAGGAAACAGCGGGGTCTCTGGTCTTACCGTGTGGGATGCCTCCCCAAGTGACCACCCAGCTGTTTCCTTTTACATACAAAGCTTCCTATAGGCCACTTTTTCAGGGCAAACATTCAGTCTTCCTTCCCCACACTCTGCCCAATGTCTCTTCTAAGAGAGCTTATCCCACTGCCCTGTGGTTTCTATTCTTTTTCTCTGAACTCTGACGCTTTCAAAAAGCAAGTGTTTGCCAAGGAAAGGAATTGCCACAGGCTGACGAAGGGTAGGGCTGAGGGTGATTCCATCAGTCTGGGCCCAGCTCTACTGCTATGATCTTAGGCAAGCAGCTTAACTACTCTGGATCTCAATTTCCTTGTCTGCAAAATGGGAGTTCTAATTCTGACCTCACTAGTTGTCTTAAGTATTCATGAGAATGTGGTTGTCCTAAGTGTTGCTTGAACCTCACTCCCTAATGATCATCAGTGTGTGATGAGAGCCTAACACCACTTGACCTTTTTCACTATAACCAGCCTCAAAGAGCTGATACAGGGAACAACTTAAAATGTTGTATGTGGCCAGATGCTGTGGTTCATGCCTGTAATTCCAGTACTTTGCAAGGCCAGGGAGGAGGATTGCTTGAGCCCAAGAGTTTGAGACAAGCCTGGGCAATGTAGTGAAACCTCATCTCTACAAAAAAATTAAAAAATTAGCCAGGTGGCGTGTGCCTGTAGTCCCAGCTACTCAGGAGGCTGAGGTGGAAGGATCACCTGAGCCCAAGAGTTTGAGGCTACCACAAACTGTAATTGTCATAACCATGACACTGCACTCCAGTCTAGGTGACAGAATGAGACCCCCTACTTTAAAAAAAGCAGTAAACTTGTTGTGTCTGAAGAATGTGGGCAATGTGCCCCAACAGTGTTTAGCAACAGGAAAAGTGGTTGTCAGGTACTAGGCTAGAACCAGGGATAAAATGATGCCCAAAGAGAGAGGCATTACATTATAGCAGAGGACACAAATAGTCACACAAAGTTGTTGATGCCAAAAGAAAGTCGTATGTTGTGATATGCAGATGGCCTGGGCAGAATCAGACGTCCTTCGCCCTCTCCCGTTGTATTCCCTCACTCGGAGCCCTGTCAAGGGCTAAGGATGGTGTCTGCACCCTTCACATGCTGGGAGACAGGCAAAGATGATGGTGGGTGTGGCAGAGGTCAGATAGCGAGAAGCAGACAGACCTAAGAGATAGTTTAGAGGCACTATTTCCAGGATTGGTTAAGAATTGTTCTGGAGGAATAACGGGATGACCAAGGACGATGCCTGGATGCCCATATTGGACAACTGTGGGGGCAGGGGAGGTGCCATTTACAGAACAAGGATTACATTCTTGGTATTCTAATCTTTTGATGCTTGTCAGGCATCCAATTAGAGACAGCAGGTGGACACCCTAGACAAGTGCTACTCATGCCTTCAGTCACCATGTGATATTGCAAATCAATCTGTAAATCAGGTAATGTGCATATTGAACACTCTATTCAGAAACAGAGGCTTGTGTTTGAATAAAAAGACAGAACTCCGAAGCAGACACATCGGAATCTTTATTTCATTGTCCAATAGCTGTGTGACATCTGAAGGACAATTGGGAAAATCTTTTTGCCTGTTTCAGCTTCACTGAAAGGTAAAAGTAATTCCTATGTCACAGAATTGCTTTGAGAACAAAAAGAGACGGAAAATTTTCTAATTGCCAGACACTAGAGTTGAACTAGAGTTTCTCTTTCACTTTTCATTTTCCTCTCTCATCGGTCTCCCTGTTACTTAGTAATGGGCCTAGAGTGAATTAATATTAGAAATGTTATTAAAGAAACTGAAATTGCTACATAATGTAAAAAATTATTTGCTTTACTCAGAGTTTCTGATCATCATATATATCTATCTAGATCGATCAATTGATCTCTTTATTCACCTGGTATTCTCATCTTATTTTCAGTCAACACAAAGGCCTAGAAAACTTCCAACTCCTATAACTGTGATCTTTCCTCCCCTGCCATTTCATTTTCTTTTTCTTGTTCTGAGTATCTGGGGCAGAAGTCAATATCTCCTCTCTGGTCTCTAGTTTCCAGCCTTCTGCTCACCCAGCACTGCCCATCCCAAGACAGAGCACACTCAAATGGCTTCCTGCAGGAGGCAGCTGTAGCTCTCAGCCTTCAAGAGAGAGGATGCATACCTTAGGCAGCCTGGAAGTGCTTTCCAATCAATATGCTCTGGGCAGGATTTGCTCAGACACCATTTATAACCTGTAGAGTTCCTGGGGGCTGACTCCACCATGATGGCCCAAAGACTGCTAGACACCAGGAGGAGCAGGAGAGAAGCAGAAGGCTAAAAGAGAAGCTGCCATTAAGCTTTGAGAGTGGATCAGGAAATGCTGATTCCCTAAAGCAGCGCTGGCGTTTGGCACCATGAATGTGTGACAAAAAACTGGGGAGTCTCTTCTTTGGGACTTCTCTCTACTTTCTATAAATACCGCGATTACATCCCTTATTCGTTTTATGCTTGCCACTTATTTATTCATTCAGCAAATATGCATGGAGATACACGGCATGGTCCAATGAGAGAAACACTCTCAATTCTGCTTCCCTGCTGCTGGGGGCTGCCCACTAAAGCATACATCGTGCTGATGCGGCATACAGCATGCATAGGCACTGTGCCTAGCATAGTTCCCGGCCTGTCATGGGCAGCCAATAAGCAGTGGCTTATTCGTGTAATTACTAAAGAAGTATGTGAATTTATGAGCAAATGAAAGGAAGGATTAATAAATAGATGTATGAATGACTGAGAAGGAAGGATGATCAGGTTGTGTTGATAGGAAACAGGAATGGGGCAGACTTGGGGAAAGAAAGATAAGCCTTCTCTCTCCCACTGTGTTGATATCATTAATTGCATTGGCTCTTTCCTTTCTAGAGTTCACAGCCTATTTGAAGAGATAGTGTCTCCATAATTTCTGCATCCACAGCACATACCCCAGAACTTGGCATAGAGTGAAAAGAAGCTTCTGGTTAGGCAGAAACAGGTTGGAGTGCTTGCTCTGTCATGTGACACCTATGAGAGCTTGGGCCAGTCCCTCAAGCTTGCCAGATCTCCATTTTTTCCTAAGTATGATGAGGGCGATTAGAGTTTAGCTCACAAAATCATCACAGAGTCCAAATGGACTTGTGTCATAGTAAGCTGTTGGCTATCAAGCACTATATAAAGGCAAAGTTGTTTGAAATAAATCAACAGGCTCGGGAATAAGTGAATGAACAAAAAACCCAGTTCAATTCAGGTCTATAACATCTTATCATGTCCACAAGGCTGAGGAATTTCATAGAAAATCATCCGTTTTCCTGGAGTGGAAATATTCTGGGACTACTCTCTGTTTTACACCTTAATTATCCTCAATCTTTCAGGGTTTTTTACTTCCCAGGCTCTCAGAGGTTTTCCACTGTGGTGGTTCTCAAACGCCGTGCAGGAATTAGGGTTGGCTGGCTGCATCAGAAGCCCTGGGTGGGGACCCCAATGAGGGAGGTGTTTTTTTTCAAAGGTTTTTGGAATATTTCTGAAGCTTTGGAAAAAAATGAGTTTGCAGAGGTTTGAATTCTGTAATCAAGAGAGACTGTGATTTATAAAAGTCATTCTCAATGAGTAGCCAACATGTAATTCATTGACCCACTCACGTCCACACTGCCTCACCCCCTGAGCTTTTGGGAGATGTTGCCTTGAAAATTAGTTATGCTTTAGGGACACTGGCCTAGGTGTTCTCTTGGTGAGTAAATGTGCAAGCTCCCTGGGGTTTTCTGAAATGCTAACCCTTGTGTTGAAGTTTTCTTGATGTAGGCTTTCCCCTGCACAGCCCTGGCAGATGTAAGCAACTTCTCATCCTGCAGAAAGAGGTCAGTGACCACTTTGAGTTCCTGGGATGCTAAGTCTCGTGTTTGAGCACTGTATGAGCTTAACTCTCAGATTGCCAGCAGTTATGGGAAGGTGAGTCTTCCTCACCTCTCTTCCGGAAAGTTCAGGCCAAGTTCGCACTAAAAATAACCACTATTTGTTGAGCAGTGTCCTTCACAAAAGCCTATGTGGGAGACTTCACTGAAAAACCAACTCACAAGAGGCAGATGAAAGGGGGAAAAGGCACACAAATATATTTGATGATGGCTTTACGTGGCATAAGAGCTTTCAGAATGAAATCCCAGTTCCCCAGTTGGGTACAAAAGCTTACTTACCATGGTGAGATGGTAAATGGGGGCCTGGAACCTGGCAAAATAGGTTGTGGGAAGAGGAAAGAAGAGGAATTTTATTAAGGGGCAATAAATGATCACAGACTTCGATGGGCTTGAAGAACATACAATGGACTGGGACAAAGTCTGTTGGGCCCAATGAATAGACAATGGTCTATAAAAAGAAATCTGTCCTGGTTGTTGGCAGACTTTACTCTTCCTTCCTGAGATACGAGCTCAGTTAATGAAAACTTAGGGAAGTGACCCAAGGTAATTGTATCTTTCTTTAGTAGATCTGCACTTTTGGCAAATAAGGGAACTTCAGAGAATCTTGTGCTTTGGGAGAGTTGGGGGACAGGGCTCCCTTTTCAGTTCAGCATATACAAAGCATCCTGTTTTGGAGTATTGGAGTTTGAGCCCCAACAAAGGCATTGTCTTCACTGAATAAGAAGGAGCAGAGGGGCCAGCATCCAGAACGTGTCCTAGGGAGTCAGGAATTGAGCCCATCTTAGCCTACCTCCAAAGCTCCTTTGTCCCTCAAGCTTTCATCTGCTGCTCCATTCTCAATGTGCTGGGCCTCAGTGTAGGTGCTTTCATATTCTGGAGAGCAAAAGAGAAATAGACCCTGCCTTTGAAAAGCTAGACATTAATGCAGAAATAAAAATATAAATAAACTCATAACTAAATATTTGCAAACTACTCTAAGTATAGAGATGGCTTATGAGAAGGGGCACTGATTTCACGTCTGTTAGAATGTAACCTTGAGTTGAAATCTGAAGGACAATTGAAAAACTAAGCAAAGAGTGAAAAAAAAGTAAACAAACTTCTCATCTAAGAAAAGCCCATGGAGAAAGACCTTAAATTTGAAGAGAGAATGAACCTTTTGAGGAAATGAAAGGTCAATGTGGTTTGTGTTAGGAAGATTGGGGTGAACCTTTGACAACTGTTAAACACCAGACCTTGTTGGTCCCTGGGGTCACTGTTCCAAAAGCAAGATGACATTAACATTTTTAGGCAAGAGATTAATATAAACGGATACCTATTTTGAAAAGTTTCCATAGGCTGCTTTCTAAAAACAGACCAGCCAATGCCAGGAGAAGGTGTGGAATTGCCAGGTAAGAGGCTGCTATCCAAGTGAAAGGCAGCGGTCTCGTGATCTGCTAATCTTGCGTCCCACGTCAATTTCTCTAGTGACAGAGGTGTCTGACTTGGGTTCCTGAGAAAGGGATGTGTAGAAGAAGTGCTTACAGGAGAACCTTGTAGGAGAGGGAGGAAAGGAGAGTGTTGGGAGATCTGGCCCAAGAGGTTGTGTAATACAGAGGTGAGAACGGCGGCCCGCCTCTCAGGCATTCCCCGGTCAGGTGACTCCTGCCAGTCAAAAGCAATCCTCCCAAAAAGGATGAAGACAGGCAGTCACCCCACAACACCAGAATGAGTTCTCCGGCCCCAACAGTATCTACTACAACTCCAGTCATGATTTCAAGTGAACATTTTGTTTGAATCAGTGTATCAGGCCTAACTTCATGCTCCTATGTTATTAAATAGAAAACTATGGCAAATCCATACAGAAGCTTACATGGATCACGATTTCTTAAAAATATCATTTCCTCCAAAAGGCAGAAGGGAGCTGGGGAAAAGGGGAATGTTAGGAGGGTAGGATTCTCATTTTGGGGGACTCTAAAGTCCTGGGACATCAGGTACTCTTGGTTCAAGGCCAGGCCTTAAGGTATGTGTCATGCGTTTCCTCTTCTGCATAAAGGGGGTGATTGTATTCTGACACCTTGGACAACTTCCAACTCCACAATCCTGTGGCTAGTCCTGGCCCTGGGGGAGGTGTCTGTAAAAGTTATAGTATTCATCAAGTAAAATAAACCCATTCTCTGTAGACATCAACCTCTCTGCCAACAGTGTCAAAGAGAAGAAGGTTTATGTGTTTTGAAAAGAAAGGAGAAGCTGTCCTGGACGTCCCTTTGACTATGTAGTAGTCTGTTGGGGGACAGTTATAGAGCTGGAGTAAATGAGAGACGTGTTCTAGCACTATTCTATGGAAGAAATGTGGCACAAAGGCTCTCCCTGTTTTGTAAGTGAGGAAACTGAGGCAGAGAGCAGGTAAACAGCCTGCTCAAAGAACGCATGAGTAATGAGAGGCAGAAACAGGAGTAAAGGACAGACATGCCTGACACTACACATCACACATTAAAGCACATGCCAACTACTGTGAATTTGGAAAATTATTAAAGCACATTATAACAGCCATATTACAAACTGTAACGCGGCCATCAAATATGATTTCATGGGAGTACCTTTCATAATGCACATATTTTCACCAAAAATCATTTATATGTGTGCTCTGTAACCCAAAATATGTCGACTTTTGTATCATGTCTTTATTTTCCTGTTTTTCCTTGTACATATTTTCTCAATTTTCTCCATGTGTCAATTTGGTAATAAGAATATTCTATCAATATAAACTGAAAAGCCAAATTTAAAAAAAGAAAAGGGGAGAGAAAGAAATGAGGGGCTGACTGCTACTTTGGAAGGAAAGGAAGAACTCGGTGTGAATAAACTAAAGGGCGTTGGAGAGCATCTGAGGAAATGCAGAAGGGCTGATGGGGTCAAAGAAGAAATAGAAAGGAGAGATGAGTGAGAAACAGAAAAGGAGGGCAATAACTGTCCAAAACCCAGGCCTCTTGGAGATAAAAGACGACCAGACTGTGGCCCTCAGAGAAACCCTTACTTCACAGATGTACAAATTGAGGCACAGGACTCTGAGGCCACTTCCCCAAGACCACAGGGGCTGAGGCAGGGCTGGCCCTAGACAGCCGGTCACCACACAGAGGAAAGGCCACAAGCTCAGCGGCAGGAAGACTTGGATTTGATGTCAGCACCCCCACTGGCCAGTGGGAGTAAATGGTAAGCCAAGAATGTCCCCCAAGATGGTCTCTCCTGGAAGATGAGAATAATCATTTCTACATACAAATTCTTCTGTGAAGCTAAAATTAAAAGAGCAGTTGAAGGAGTGTGCCTGGTCCAGAGTAGGTCACAAGTGTTGGCTTCCTTCCCTAGTCTAGAGGACTCTCTGTCTCCACATTAGACCCCTCAGCCCTACACCATGTTATTTTCAGGTATACCAGTGGGAGCTTGTGTGGCAACAGATCTGGCAGAGAGTCAGTCAAAGGAGGAGGTGTGGTCTTGGCACCTCTCTCTTTCTCTTTGTCTTTCTCCATCTCTGTCTCTCTGTCGCTCTTTAGGTCACACTGTCTTTTTCTCTGCCTTGTTGTCGCTATCTCTGTCTCTGTTCCTCTCTATTTCTGTGTTTCTCTTTGTCTCTCTCTGTTTCTGTCTCTCAGTATCTCTTTTTCTCTTTATTTCTTTCTGTCTTTGCCTTTTTGCCTCTCTGCCTCTCTGTCTCTCTTTCCTGCCTCCCTCTCCATTTCTGTATTTTTGTCTCTATTTGTTTGTCTCTGTTTCTCCCTGTCTCTCTGTTTGTCTCCCTCTCCCTCTCTTACACACACACAAGCATGAGCACACGCACACACTCTTAGTACGATAACCATCTAGCACTCTTCATTTTCAAGTTCATAAATGATCTTGCTGTGTCTAAAGGGAGCAGTCCATTGGAAGGAGAGAGACGAGCCCACGAGAGCCAAGCTCAGTGTTGAAGCAGCGAGAAAAGCAAACACAAATTGTTGAAACAACCTCCCGGTGGGGTGGTGTCAGCCTGTCATGTTTGCCTCCACTCTCTCCCTTTATACACCAAACACCCCCCTCACAGAGTGGAGGACAGCTCTGCTTTCAATTATGTTGGTTAATGTTTCCCTGCAATAGCAATACTCAAATCCTGTCAGACATCCCCAGGGCCTGGTTGATTGGTCTGTTAAAATCTTGGGTGGTTTTACAGCTCCATAGGCAGGAGATCTTCCCATCAAAGGCAGCTCTGAGCTCATGCTGCTGTGATCTTGGTGTGCCTGGGGCCTTGGGAAGGAAAGACACATTCACATTCACAATATCATGATGGTTATTATTCTATGCCCAGTAAAACTACTGTACTATGTCCTTCGTGAGACTACCAACAAAGACATCCAAGATTCTTGGCCCTGTGATCAGAGAAGTAGAACAAAGGAAACATCAGGCTCACCTGGGTTTTCACCAGCTAATTTGGGAATGTTGGACTGATCACTTCCTTTTGCAGGTCTTGTCCTCACAACCAAAATGCAAGGAATCTGGGCAGAGCTGCCATTTCCCAGTGAGTGTTCCTCAAAATGCTAGCCATCAAGATACTGCAAGTGAATAAAACATGTGGTTCCACAACAAGAAGGCAGCTGTCTGTAAGCCAGGAAGGGAGCCCTTACCAAAAACTTGCCCATGCTAGCACCCTGACCTTGGATTTCCGACCTCCAGAACTGCAAAAAAGAAACGTTTATTGTACAAGCTACCCAGGCTGTTGTGCATATTCTGTTACAGCAGCCCAAGCAGACTCAGACATTTACATCATAAAAATCATTGAACTATACACCTAAAATGAGTGAATTTCACAGTATAATTTTTGTATACATTCATACTTCCATTCCCTCCACTAAAGCATAACAAGGAGTGTTAATACCAAAGCTGTGCTCCTTCTCAGTAGAGAACTGCTGAAAGCATCCAGCTGCTGTGGAGGACCCCCTCTTTACCCTGCACTGTTTCAACCAAGGTTGGGCAAAGACCTTCTGTCCTGGGTCGAGACCCTTGTACCCGTATTATACTTACCCGTGAGCTATTGTAGGCAGTCACATCTTCCCATGACTTGTAAGCTCTCAAAGGAGAACGGCATTTCCTTTACATATGCATTTGTTTGTTTGTTTTATCAATGTCAAACAGGTAATGTGCTAACATCGTAACAAGGTTTGAGGGGGGCCCATTCCACACATGCTCGTGAATACCAATCATAATTGAAGTACAACAGTGTCTCTTTTACACACTTAGATGGCCCAAGAATAAGTAAAGCAACATACTTGTCTGGAGAAAGCATGGGTTTGAAATCAGGTAACTCAAGTTTGCCTCCCAGTATTACTCCCTTTTAAGCTACATGACCACAGGCCTCAATTCCCCATGTCTACCTAATGAGAATAATACTTATTACAGTCCCAGGTTCCAGGCTGGCTACGCTGCTATCTACACAACTTTGACAAATAGAAGAGTAGATAGCACAGAGACATTTATGTATTTCCTATTCCTTGAAATCTTTCATGCCTAGGTTTTAAGAACTCAAATTTCCAAACAAAAACTTTTTTTCTAATCTCTAAGCAGCCATTGTTCCCAAACCACTTGCTTTTATGACCTAGACTGCAAATACCAAGTCTTATTTTGCTCAGATGAAAGAGTGATTTGAGAACCATTTAACGGTGTACATTTTCTCAGCATCGCAATCACAGAAATACCTGGGCTAAATGGCTCAGTGCTGATCCACTGTGAAAATTTGTGGAGTGTTCAATTACCCTTGGAATTGTTCATCTCTTACCTGTGGAGCCCCAGAGTCTAATCACAGGACAATAGGCTACAGTTGGGAAATTTTTTGATGCACACAAAGAAAGTTCACTGAGAAGCCACAGGCCCCAGGACCCACGTGGAAAGTGAATTGTCCTTCATTTTTCAATGCACACATCATTCTTTTCTTGGCATTTTGTGCTTAATGTCTTCCTGGGGAGGACAGAATAATAACCACGAAGCTGACATTGGTTTAGCAAATTTAAGGATAGAATGAATTCAATGGCTAGAGATTCCAGTGGCTAACATTCATGGATCTTAACTGGATCTGGTTGGATTCAAGGCACTGGTCACATTTCGGGCAACAATTGTATATATTAAAGATTATGCTCTTGACTTGAAGGATACCCGCTGGACCCCAAAATGGAAAGACCCCAATGACACTGAGCTTTCTCAAATTAAGTTATAGAAGTTTTATTTATTCCTTATTCCACAAATATTTAATAAATATCAACTATCTGCCAATAACTGTGTTTGTGGCTAGAAATGAGAAGGCAAATAAAATGCATTCTGTCCTTAAGAATGTCCCTGTCTTAGCCAGGTGTGGTGACTCACACCTGCAATCCCAGCACTTTGGGAGGCCAAGGCAAGAGGATTGTCTGAGCCCACAGGTTTGACACCAGCCTGGGTAATATGGTAAAACCTCGTCTCTACAACAAATCAAAAAATTAGCTGGACGTGGTGTTACAGGCCTGCAGTTCCAGCTACTTGGAAGACTGAAGCAAAAGGGTTGCCTGAGCCCATTCGGTCGAGGCTGCGGTGGCCATGAGCATGCTGCTGTACTTCAGTCTGGGCGACAGAGTGAGATCCTAACTTAAAAAAAAAGAATGTCCCTTTCTTGAGATGTGTTACTACTATTTTGCCCTCTCCAGGAAGATGCTGCTCTTGTGTTTTCAGGACACAAGAGCAGTTGGAGTTCAGGGTAGTAAACATTAAGAAAGAAATAAGCGCAGAGCACAGGGAGAGTTGTGGCCATTGACAGTTGCAGACAGTCATGACAGCTCGCTAAAGAATGCAGAACTAGATCTCCATTTTGAGAGAAGAGTAGGAAGTCACTGCCTCAAGAATTGTGGAGAAACCCTACAGCCTTAGGCAAGAGAAAATTTTTGGCTGTGAGATACTACATGCCCTAGGTAGAGTGAATGTCACCTTTATAGAAAAATGTAAGGGAATGGGACAATGAGTTTAGAGAAAGCCCCACTGAGCAGCTCCAGATAAAATCAAAGACAATTGTTTCACAGTTGAGTCAGTGCCTGAGTAAGGTGACTTTATGATAGATGGGTTTTGGGTAATGAAGTGGGCATGAATACTCTGGGCATGGATACTCCAGTTAATTTTAGTTCCAGCAAGGTTAATCAGTGAAAAGGATAAATCAACTGGCCCCAAATGAATGGATAGCCTCTTAGCAAAATGGTGCACCTCAGCAATAGAGGTAGACATGGCTACTGCTGAATTGTGTGACTTGGGTGTACAGCTTCCCATTTCCAGACTTTGAGTCCTTCATTTTCACAACGAGAAGTTGTGAGCACTTAGGTTCTAAGGAGAGGGGCATAGGAAGGGTCTAAGAAGGTGAGATGCACACTCAGTTCTCGCCCCACTTCTTCATATACAGAAGGTTTCCTTTGACTGTGAAGATCAGGGGAGAAGAGAGTGTCCAAGCTATAAATTTATCAGATTCTTGTGTGAAAATAAAACGGAGTCTGTTCATTGAGGTCCCCTTTTCCTGTGCCATTGAGAACCCAGTAGTGAGCATGAAAACAGAGCGTGGTGGAAAGAATTCTGGGCTCTGGGCCAAACAGAACTCAGTCTTACCGGTGGCAGTCACACATTACACCCCTTAGCCTCAATTTCATCATCTGAAAAATGGAAATATAAATGCCAGATCCATAAGATTATTGGGGCTGCTTGCAACTCTTCATAGGGATCCCACAGCAAGCCATGTGGAAGGTCTTTTTATTGGTAATTGTTATTTTTGTTTTGTTTTTTGAATATCATGGAGCTCTATTCTAATCCATTTATTTGCTGAACATCGCTGATCCTTTCTCTTTTATTTCTTTTCCATTCTTCTCTTTTACCTCTCCCTCCCCATCCCCCACTGCCCACTCACAGGACTGTGTTTCCTGCCGAACTGAAATTAATTCTAATCCCCAATTAGTGAGGTCATTGCCACACAGAGAGTGACCAAGGTGCTCTGAGATGGTAGCTCATAACAGTTAATTTTATTTCCAGCAAGGTTAACCACATCATTATTACTATAACACAGTCTCAGAGATTCCATCTGTCTCCCATGAATGTCTATTCCTGGTTTGCTGGCAGCAGTTCAAGGAGTCTGACCGTTTTAAAAACACAAAGCTCCTAAAACCAGAGTGAGTTTATTTTCTTAGCAGGTGATTACCATGCTTAACTCTAATTTAGCGTGAAAAGGCTCCAGTGACTGCCTCGGGAGAAAGCTGGGCATTGTTAACATGAATCACAGCACTCATTCATGGGTGTTCACCTGCCTGCAGGTACAGCTCCAGAAGGACTGATGTGTTATCAAGCTGCAGCTGAGTTGAACAGCCATCAGTATAGAATGCAGAGCTACTCATAGTCTTTCTGGAGGCAAAGACAGAGCTCAAGACATTCATTGATGGTGGGTCAAGGTAAAGGATGCTAGCAAAATGTACTTCTCTCTGGAACCTTCTTTTAAATACATAATTCACTTGTGCATGTTTTACATGTCATACAATTCCCCCATTTTGAAGTATGCAATTCAATGATTTTTTTAGTACACTTACCAAGTTGTGTAACGATCACCATAAATCAGTTTGAGACATTTCTATCAACTTGATAAGGTGGCAAATGCTCATTTTCTGTTTGTCCCAGTCCTGCAACTCCCAACCACTTCCCCAGGCAACCACTAATCTACTTTTTATCTCTATAGATTTGCCTATTCTGGATATTTTATATAAATGGAATCATGCACTAGGTGGTCTCGTGTCTGGCTTATTTCACTTAGCATAAAGCATTTGAGGTTTGTTGATGTTGTAAGCATAAGCAACAGCTTATCTCTTTTCATTTCTAAATAGTATTTCTATGCATGGTTATGCCCCCTCTTGTCTATCCATTCACCATTTGATGAACATTTAGGTTGTTTTCCATTAGTATTACAAATAATACTACTAAGAACGTTTGTGCCCAAGTCTTTGTGTGGACACAAATTCATTTCTCTTCAGTAGATACCTAAGAGTGGAATTGCTGGATCATGTGGTATATATATCATATGGTTTCTTTACTTTTTAAGAAACTGTCTCTAGAATCTTACTTATTTTGTGGAAGCTCATTTCCTCTTTGTTTCCTGACTAAAACACTGGTGATTCTGGCGTGGGGAACATATCCTGCTCATATCTCTCCCGACAGCCCAGGATAAAAAACCCAAACAAAAGCTGTTCTTTCTCTCTTGAGAGCAGTCATACTAGACAAGAAGTGGAGAGTATGAACCACAAAGTGAGCCTGTCAAAGAAGTAATAACATCTTTTTTCCCACTTTTCTGGCTATGTGGTGCAAAGAAAACAAAACAACTGTAGCGATACTGGAAGTCAGACCGTAAACTTTGAAAGTCTTGGCTCATGAACCACTAGTTAAAGCCTTTAATTTTAATGCTCTGAACAAAGATTAACTATCATCTCCTTATAACTTAGTTGATCAGAGAGTTTTGGGCACCTGCCAAGTGCCTAGCAAAGAAGAAGATGGAGATAGAAAAGAAAGCTCAAATGAGCAGCTTTTAGTCCCAGAGATAAGAAATCCACACCTCACAATTATATATCACATTGTAGTTCACAAGGTGATTTTAGATCTCTTCTGCCCTTTTGCTCATATCAATCCTGTTGACAAAGATTCCTTGGGGGAGAAAGAGAGAAGAATAATTGAACTTGAATTTTCTATGGGTTTACATCCACAGCTATAAGCAATAGATGTTTAGGGTTGAACTTGAAAAACAACAAAACAAATATGGAATACATTAGCATTTTAGAAAAGGGATAAAGAGGTCTTGCTATTTATATAAGCATTGGACTAAGAGAGGGAAGGAAGAAATCAGGGAGGGAAGGACATGCTACAGAATTTTCTTTGATTGATTCCTATCATTTAGAGGAGAACAGACTTAACTTACCCTGTGCACCCAGCCTCACAGCACATCTATTAAGGCCTATTATTATTGTTTCTATGTTAGAGATAAAAAGTATGTGTCTCAGAGCAGTAAGATCATTGTCTTAGGCCAGAAGCCCAGGGCTTACTCTTAGTGTGTCATGTACTAGCTATTGTTGGCCCCAAGGATGTGCTCATTCTGCCATAGGACACTGTAAGTAGTAACAGTTCAAGAAAGTCTACCGGGTGATGTTCTGGCAAATTTTAGCAAATGTTTAACAAACAACTTCCTGGCAAAAAAATGTACATATACATGTACACACGTTTATTATAAGTTTTACTGATATAAAAGATGTTTATTACAGTTTCTACAGTTTCTAAATAATATTGAATTACACAGTACTTTTCATTGTAAATCCATATAACAAATTGATTCTCTTAGAATGATTGTATTGATTTTTGCGGAACACTTATATTTTTAGCAAATCTATGGTTGCAATTGACAGATGTGTATAGTTCTGACATCAATATAGTTGATATTTTTCTTTACATTAATGAGTAAAACAAAAGTGAAATAACAAATATATATGAGAGTTTCACTTGTTTTTCAGGGATATGAGCAACTTCTTGCTGAATCAGATAAGAGTTTTAAATAAAGAAAGAATATCTCCCCAGTTTTGTGCTAGTCGCGTTATAGTATAAACAATACACACTTTTAAGTTAAATCTGCTTTATCAATGCTTCCTTCATTATTTTCTTAAGTCCCCTCTGTCAGTAAAGCAGCACACCAAACCCTGATTTGTAACTTGTACCAATTCTGTAGTGTAAATATTCCCACCATGGCCAGTGTCAGGCTACAAAAGTGACATTGTTAAATAGAGAGTGGTAAAGAGGTACACAGTAGCATATTTTCACCAAATAGATACCATAAATGCAAGTAACACCAAGACCACAGATAATAGCATATAATTTATGTAACAAAAGAATTAGAAAGGGATATAGTAAAAGAATTTAAAAAGGATGCATGTTATATATTTATTTGCTTTTAATATAATTTATTAAATTACAATGTTATATAATTTAAGTTTTAATAATAAATATGTTTAATGACTGCCATGTGAAATTCCTGAAATGTTAGTGCAGAATCAGCTCTGCGGTACCTCACTATATGTGCACTGTATACGAACATGCATTACAGTATATGCCAACTCCAGCATGCCACTGATAACTCTAGGTAGTCCTTGCTCACCTCCTTACTCTCCATGCAGTTCTGACACTGAATGCCTCCCTCATTACTGACTTTTATTAAAAGACTTTGGGCTTTACCAAAATGCTGTTGTGTATTACTTTACCCTGAGAAAGTGATTTGACCTCAAAATCTCATATCCTTATCTGTAAACTGGGGATGACTGTACTTTTATCACAGCATCTTTGTGAGGATTGATGAAGTGACCAGCACTGTGACAAGACAGAGTACCCTCCCAGGCACTATGGGCTCACACTCTCTTCTGCCCGTCATAAGACCTGGGGGGTCTACACCTGAGGCAGGTGCATGGAGAACACCACTGTCCCCTCTTCCCTCCTCTATTTTCTGTTATTAGTGCACCCAGAACTGATAATGATCAGATGATCTCTCTAATTAGGGGAATGGGTATTTATAGTAAGCGACAGCAATAAGGTTTTTACTTATGCCTTAGTGAAATGTATTGTTTATTTTGATAGAGGAGTTGTTTTTATCAACTCTTTTGCAGATTGGGAAAATGAATCCCAGAGAAATCACACCAACTTTCTCCAACTTGCATGTGCACACAAACCCCATGGCCTCTTATTACAGTGAAGATTCTGGTTTAGTAGGGCCAGGGCGGTGCCTGAGATTCGGCATGTCTAATCAGCTCTTGGGTGATGCGGCTGGTCTGGGGAACACGCTTTGACTAACAAGAATGGGACTGCCCAGGCTAAAAAACAGACACGGCCACTTAGCCTATTCAAAACCCCATGCCCTCAATGCCAGCACATTCAGCCTTCCGGAGAAGAAAGGCAAGAGTGTACCAAGAAGGGCTCCTGGGGACAGAAGGGTATCATAAACCTCTACAGAACCAAAAAAGACGACTCAGCTCTTTCTTAAGGGAACAAGGGCTCTATGGGGATAAATCTAACATGACCAGGTCAACTGACATCTCTATAATGATAATATTTACCAATATTTGAGCCACCCATCAGTGTGCTGGTTACCATACACCCAAGGTGTCTAATAGCCCATGAAAAAAATCCCTACCAGCAAGCCCCATGCAGACATCTCACCCAGACATCTACCAAAGAGGGGAGGATGAAATTTAATCCCTGAATCCCTTGAAGTTTGAGGCAAAAGAATCTCAGTGCACAAACAATCTGAATGCTTATTTTACAGCTAGAGAGGGCAGGCACATCATGAGTCAGAGGTTGCTCTCTCGACTTCCAGCTGCTGTGGCCGTGAAATGAGGGAAGCCTGGACTTTCGGAGCTTGGCCAGCCCCTGGCTCTCTGTGTCCTCTGTAATCTCAAGCACAGCACAGTCCCTGTTCCACATGGTGCAGAGCACCTCCAGCAGGCTGTCAAGGCAAAGCCCTAGTTAGATAAACTATGCAGGAAGGAACCGGGGAAAACATGACATGTTGGAAAACTTGCTTTTTTAATGGCTCCCAGGGGATACACATTAAGGAGCGATGAATTCTGTGGATGGAGTCTCAGCTATTGTTACCAGGATAATGACACTTCCCTGCTCTCACCCTTGTCTTCCCAGCAGCATCTCCTGCTTGTGTTACCGCAAGAGTCTCCCGAAAGGTCCCTCTGCTTCCCCTTCATCCCCCAACACTATGTCTATTCTCCAGACAGCAGTCAGACAGAGCCTATAGAGTCATAATAGAGATCATTGTGTCTCTCTGTCTGAGATCCTGCCACGGCTTCACAATTATTTGGAGATTAAATCTAAGGCCTCTCAAGGAATGCAGGGCCTCACCACATCTTCCCTGATTTCTCCCAAAAACTCTTGGACCATCTTCCCAGCCCATCCCTGGGCTCGCGCATGCGGGCCTCCCAAGCTTAACGACTTCTTCGCCGTGCTCATGCCCTCTCCCTTTCCCTGCAGATACTCCATAGCTGACACACTCAGTGCCTGTTCCCTGTCCTCACCCTTTTGGCAAGGCCCACCCTAACCACTCCAAAGAATATTCACCCCACCCAGCCCTCTGATCCCCCACCTGTTCTACTGTTCCTCCAAAGCACCCCACCTGCTAGGACACCACACATATTCTCATTCTTTTTACTGTCATTGTTGATCTTCTCTATCCCATGGACAGAGATCCTTTTCTGTTTTGCTCACTGATATATCCTGAGCACTGAGAACAACTCCTGACCCATACTGAGCACTAAAGAGGAAACAAAATGTGCCATTAAATTAATTTTGCCAAGGATATCCAGCCTAAATATTTTTTGAAGACTCATTCTATTCCAAGCACTGTTCTAAGCATCTGCATACATTATCTCATTTAATTCTTACAGTGTCCTCAAAATATAGCAAAACCTAAATACCCTCGGTGCCAAACGATGCTATTGAAATGTCCCTGGGAAACACAGAGGAGAAGATGCGTTGTAATGATTTGCTCCAGCCCGGCTTTCCGGGTTTGATTATCTTTTGATAAGTGCTTTAAAAACCAATGCAGCCAGACAATATGATAAGATAGATCTGCCGTGGCTCCGAGCTCATCGGTGTGGGAAAGCAACTTGTGTACAAAGGACAGTATATGAGCCCTGGGTAAATCCGGGATCCTGGCTGCTCTCCATTTCCATGAAACCCAGCATGATGCAATAAAAAGAACCAGTCTTTGGGTCAGGCAGGCCTGATATTGGATGCAGAGCCAACACTTACTGCTGTGCAGCCCCAGGCAATCTACCTTGCCTCCCTGGGCTGCACGAAAAAGGCTTAGCCTGTAATGCTATCAGTAGGAATAATTGAGAAAAGTGGTTGATGCATACCATGGAAGATACTGTGTAAGTGGTATCTTTCGCAGGTGATTTGTCCATCACGCTTTGCTTTAAGGACTGATTTCAAACTCAGGCATCTTCCTCAGGACCATGATCTCAGCCAGACGAGATGTCAAAGCTCAGCCCTGTTACTACTTCACAGCAATCTGCAGGTAGAACCCCATTCAGCTGGGAACACAGAAATACAACACGTGTCCATATTTTTTCACTGAGAGATGTGTGCAGGTTACTCCGGTTCTCTCAATGCTCGGATCCTGAGAGGATCAAATGAGGGGGCTCTGGAACAAGAAATCTTGCATTCAGAGTACACCTTCCCAATGTAGACCTGGTGGGAAGTGGGGGGATGTGACTTTTTCTGCTTTCACTGCTTACAGACAGACATTTGAGGAACTAGATCCTTTTAGGGGAGGCAAGTGTTCATGATGGCTGCATCTGGGGCAAAGAGGGGGCTGTAAGGAGAAAGTGGAGTGTCAGGGAACAGACCGTGGAAGGCCTATGCACCATCTTCCGAAGACTGATTGTAGCCATAGGCAGTGGAAACGCCAGGTTGTAGAATAAGGACCTGGGCTGCAACAAGGCAAGTGGGTAAGAAAGCATAGAAGAAGGGGAGTGGAGAAAGCACTGGATCTTCCCAGAATACAGAAGGCAGAAGCCACGCCCAGTAGCCAGCATGTCATTGGGTCTTTTCTCATTTTCCTTTCCTGCCTCGAAGTCCTTTCCTTTCTTTGGACCTTCTGCCATCAGAAAGTGTGGAGACAGGAGAAGCAAGGCTATTTTCTTGGGGGCCTCCTCCTCCAAAGCCCCCCACCCCATACTGTCCGCACGAGGGCCCCTTCCAGGAAGAAAAGACCTCATGCTGACTGCAGAAGAAAGCCAATTGTGTCTCTTTTACTTGGGTTTTTATGAGGCTTCTACTCAAAAGGCACAAATCAAGTTTTTGTTTTGAGGGGTTTAAAGAAAAAACGTGTACTGCTTTTTTTCATGTTGTTTTCTATCATGCATCCAGAATCTGTCTATAAATTAAATTCCACTAGGAATACATCTATGGTCCTCTAAAAAGAGTAATTTGCTGTTGTTATTATATTTGCTCGTTATGTACATTGATGGCCTATTAGAAGTTGCATCCCCTGACAGTCAAGAGAGAGAAAAGAGAAAGAATTTGAAAAAATGAGATGAAAGTAAGGTGCAGTGGCTCATGCCTGTAATCCCAGCACTTTGGGAGGTGGAGGTGAGAGAATTGCCTGAGCCCAGGGGTTCAAGATCAGCCTGGGTAACTTGGTGAAACCTCATCTCTACAGTATATCAAAAAATTAGCCAGGCATGGTAGTGCATGCCCACAGTTCCAGCTACTTGGCAGGCTGAGGTGGAAGGATCTCCTGAGCCTAGCAGGTCGAGGCTATGGTGGCCGTGAGCATGCCACTGCACTCCAGTCTGAATGACAGAGTGAGACTCCAACTCAAAAAAAGAAAGAAAGAAAAGATGAAATGGGAGTCTTCTCTTTGTCTGGGTTCATTTCATTCCTTTACAAAATCAAAATTTAAACAAAAAAGAAGAGGGAAAACAAGCTTGTATGGGGTTTCTACAAATTTGGATATCAAGGATTCAAGGTTATTGTCTTGTTTGTTCATTTTTATACATATATATTTTCTCCTTATCTCGCAAGAAAATCCAAAAGAAAAAGAGGGACATTCATTGAGAAGGCACACAAAGAAGACAAGCGCTGGGGAAGTCAAGGCCATGTGAAGGGGTCTCAAAGTGGAGCACCCCACATAGGGGTGGGGCCTTCTCTCTGGCGGCATCTGGCAAATGCAGACAGATGATTGTATTTCTCTGGGCCTGAGTTTTCTCATTGGTAAAATTAATAAGTTCCAGCAGATGATATCTATTTTTCCACCCAGTCTCAAGCTCTGAGATTCTTGAAGGCTATAACTCTGGGAAAGGAAGTAGCTTAAATCAGATGCCATCCTCCACTTTGCACCTGCAACCCATAGACAGAACTGGTCTGCCGAAATATTCTGAACCCATTTTTCTGCCTTGGCACACAAGAATTAGTTATTCCCATAAGGGATTCCTGTCTCCATCTCTGGCTCTCCATGTCTTCTCTTCTCATATTTCCTCTGCTATTCTTCTATGTGAGGGTCATGACAGGTGGACCCTGTTGTCAGGAAACTCAGAGTTTTGGTAGATGATATGCACACAAATGATAGCCATGCTGGTGGCAATATCTGAAAACCACAGTCTGGTCTATTTCAGAATCATGGGCCTCACTCTGAGTCAGGAGAAACTGGAAAAGAACATGCAGTCCAGGGAGACCCCAGGCCCCTGGAGGAGGTTCAGAGAAGGGGCCACTCCCTGAACAGAGAGGAGTTCTGACGAGGTATAAACCCAACAAGTAACTGGCAGAGTTGTTTGCAAATGGGAAATCAGGTCAGAGACAGTTAGACTGTTCTAAAACCAGATAGCCATTCAGATCAGAGTAAACAAAGGTAGGAAACTGTGGAAGGAAGAAAGGCCAAGGAAATGGGAGCCCTGTGTTCACTGGCTTGGTTCCTACTCACTTGGCTGCCAGCTTCATGAAGACAGGATTCATTCTGTCTTGTCCACTATGCCTCATGCCTGTTATGGGCTGAATGCGTGTGTCCTCCAAGTTCCTATGTTGAGATCTTGACCCCTGATGATGGTACTAGGATGTGGGGCCTTTGGGAGGTAATGAGGTTGTAAAGATAGGGACTTTAGGAATGGGATTGGTGCCCTAGTAAGAAGAAACATGACAGAGATGATTTTTTTCCCTCTGGGTCATGCAAGGATACAGTAAAAAGACAGCCATCTGCAAACCAGGAAGCAGACTCTAGCCAGACGTCAATTCTGAGTATACATTGGTCTTGGACTTCTCAGCCTGCAGAACTGCAAGGAATAAGTGTTTGTTGTTTAAGCCTCCCAGTTTATGGTGATTTGTTATAGCAGCCTGAATTAACTTAGACAAAGTCAGACCGTAATAGCTGCCCAATAAATATTTGACTTGAGGATGGCTTCAGAGTTTGCTTCCCACTTTCAATTCAGTAAGGAATTTAAGTCTCTGTTAAGGACTTTGCTCCCATGACCCTGAGACAGAACCTTACAGGAACAATCAAAGAGAGTGCAAAAAAGAGGGGTAGGGTCCAGAATGGAGTTGGGAGCTCAGAAGACACGGCTGTGTTTCGCTAAGGAGGGAGCAAGTACTTTTCTTGTTCACAGAGGAAACATGTTATGTCTGCATAGATGAATTTGGGGGAAAAATGTCATCTATGCTGGGACAAGAAGACCAAAGAGAGTGGGAAGATGTAAAGATGGGGAAGGAGGAAGTAAAAAGAGAGAAATGGACTCATAAGCAGAGGAGGAGACTGCATGGACAAAGGGTTTCCACTTGCTATTTTCAGCCTAGCAAGAAGTTCTGTTTACCTGGATGTAAACTGTAAAACAAAACTGAAGAGTTGAAACGATGACTGAGACAAATCTTAGGGGTTCTTGAGTGGGAAGGAATCCAGGACATCAATGAAAGAACTCTTGCAGGGGTCCAGGTAAAAATTGGAGGGGGCTTCAGTAAGCACGGGACACATGAAGTTCTTATATCATGTTACGCATGCATATCTCTCTGAGGTTATGGATTCTAGGACTTGTTCACTAGACTTTCAGCTGCTTATTACTCAAGACTTTTATTCTCTGTTTAACACAGGAACAGGTAAAGGCTCAGGATATATTTGATGATTACCCATCACAGAGGACATCAAATAGTCCCACCCTCTGATTTTACAGATAAAATAAACAAGATTTGTGGTTATGAAGGGTTACATGGTTTATGAGTCACTGAAATAGTTAGCGTTCAAACCTGAGTCACACAGTCAAGCTCTCACTTCCCTTCGGCTGGAATCAGCTCAGGCTTGTAGCAGTAAACATTACAAATGGGAGTCATCGGCAAGATGTGTAGAGCCCACTGAACAAAAGCTGCTACAGAATTCAAGTTTGTCTTATATCTGAGCCACTTCCCTAACTTTCTGCTGCAGATGTATTGTCAGGCAGGGTAGAGCTTCCCAGTGTGCAGAAGCACAGTGAGACAGAGCATCTTATAGCACTCTAATCTCTGAGTGGAGTTTGCAATCATGCCTTGTCTCCAGTGTGTGCTTCCCAGCAAATGGAGCTTCCTGCAAGATACTGAGGGTGAGTTCACTGCAACAACCCAGATCAGGAGGGAGATTGTACCATGCCCCATAGATAACAACACCCACTGAGGAACTGTAATCTTGCCTTATTATCAGTGTTTGCTCCTCAGAAAATGGAGTTCCCTGCAAGATAGCAAGGCAGAGTTTATTGCAACAACCTAGATCAGGAGTGAGATTGTACCATGCCTCACAGATAACAGTACCCACTGCATCTTCATTGGCAGCTCAAATTCCGGTATGACTCGGACAGGGGGAGAGAGAACATTCCACAGTGGAGCAATGGCAACCAGATAGAATGTCTCACCCAATCTTGCTCTCCTCAGCAGGAACCAACTAAAAGCTTT
>CAUYQG010217200.1:0-24034 GCA_963574415.1 Tarsius wallacei | reverse complement strand
TGGCTCAGCCTGTAATCCCGCGCCTTGGGAGGCTGAGGTGAGTGGAATGCCTGAGCCCGCGGGTTCGAGACCCGCCTGGGCAGGCGAGACCTCATCTCTACAATAAATAAAAAAAAAATCAGCCGGGCGTGGTAGCATGCGTCTGTAGTTCCAGCTACTTGGAAGGCTGAGGCGGAAGGATCGCCGGAGCCCAGCGGTTCGAGGCTGTGGTGGCCGGGTGCGGCCACTGCACTCCATTCTGGGAAACACATTTAGACTCCAACTCAAAAAAAAAAAAAAAAAACACTGTTATTCCAGAATCGTAGAGATCAGAGAGACTACCATTTTTTTAAAGTGACAGAGCTATAAGGACTTAATTAAGGATGATGAAGAAGAAGCTGCACATTCTTTTGTACATGTTTCCCTGATGCCAAACACAGAATCCAATAAATGGTATGGCTGATGGGGTTGTTCCCCAGAGTCTTTCTTCAGATATATTTGGGAAAAAGCTCAAACTTTAAAAATAAAACTCTTTTCAGAATAACTTCTGCTGAGTGTCTAAAAATTCATCATGTAGGTTTTTGCCTCCCCAAAGATTCTCATGTACAAAGAAACATTTTCACAATGCTGTGACTACAACATTTTCAATAAAGGCGAGGGTGAAAATTTTGTTTTTGTTTTTTAGAACATGGCAATGGGTATTTTATTTGTCAACTTGGCTAGACTATGGTGACCAGTTGTTTGGTCAAATATTTTCTGTAAAGGTATATACATTTTACAGTCAGTTAACTTTAAGTAAAGCAGATTACATGCCATAATGTGGGTGGGTCTCATTCAATCAGTTGAAAGTCTTCAGATCAAAGACAGGTTTCTCAAAGAAGAAGGAATTAGAGTGTAACATAGAAATCTGTCTGAGTTTCCAGTCTTCCAACTCAAGACTGCAACATCAACTCTTTATTATTTATTTATTTATTTATTTATTTTATTTTAAAGATGTGGGGTACAATTCAGGGTTAGGTATACAAATGTTCATTATGTAGGTACCCCTGTTGATGAGGTATGCCCCTCCCTCCCCTGGCAGTTTCCCACTACTGCCAATCCCTTTCTTATAGTATTATGATAATTGTTCAAGGTCCACTTAAGAGTGAGAACATATGGTACTCTGTTGTTTGTTTCTGTGATAGATTGCTGAGTATGATAGGCTCTAAATCCATCCAAGTTGCTGCAAAGTCCATATGTTTGTCCCTCTTTATGGCTGCATAATATTCCATTGTGTATATGTACCACATTTTTTAAAATCCAGTCCAGCTTCGATGCACAGCATGGTTGGTTCCATGTTTTTGCTATTGTGAATAGAGCTGCAATAAACATGCGTGTTGCATGTATCTTTTTGGTAGAATGAATTGAGTTCCTCTGGGTATATTCCCAATAGGGGGATTACTGGATCATATGGAAGGTCAATGTCTAGTTCTTTCGGAAATCACCACACTGTTTTCCAAAGAGGTTGCACTAGTTTGCATTCCCACCAGCAATGTAGAAGCGTTCCTTTTTTCCACATCCTCACCAGCATCTGTTGTTGTTTGTTTTATTAATGATAGCCATTCTTACTGGGGTCAGGTGGTACCTCAATGTGGTTTTGATTTGCATTTCTCTGATGATGAGTGAGGCTGAGCACTTTTTCATGTGTCTGTTGGCTGCCCATATATCTTCTTTTGTGAAAAGTCTATTCATGTCTTATGCCCACTTTTTAATGGGGCTGTTTGTTTTTTTTTCCTTTCGGCACATTTGAGTTCCTTATAGATCCTAGATGTTAGGCCTTTGTCAGATGTACAGTTGACAAATACTTTTTTTCCATTCTGTGGGCTGTCTCCCTGCTCTCTTGATGGGTTCTTTTGCTTTGTAGAAGCTTGTCGATGAGGTTCCACTTGTCTATCTTATCTCTTATGGTATGGGCACTTGGGGTTTTGATCAGGAATTGTTGCCAGTTCCAATTTCCATAAGGGTGCCTCCTGCAAGACCTGAATGTAAAACATCAACTCAACTGAATCTCTAGCTTGCCGCTTGCCCAAAGAATTTTGACTCGTCAGTCCATGACTAATTTATTAAAATCAATCAATATATTTCTCTCTAATTCTCTTTCTCTCTAGATAGATAGATAGATAGACAGACAGATAGATAGATATACATCAGGACACACACACACATATATATGTTGGCTTCCCTGGAGAATCCTGTCTAGTGTAAGCATTGCCTCAAAAGTATGAAAGTATCTGTTAATAAGCAATTTAGGATAGTTACCTAGTTTATTTACAGTTATTACTAATCATTTTTTTCTCCAAGTTAGTGTATAAGGCTGAACACTAGTCTAGACAGTATAACTTCAGAAGTTCTGAACAAATTTTTCTGCAAAATAAAATTTTGTATTTTTCTTCCATAATGTTTTAACTTCTTTTCTTAAAAAGTCAAATCCCTTAATTTATTAATCTGAGATCAGACATAGCTGCGCAACAGGTAGCATGTTAAGGATAAATGAAAAGAATAGGGTAGGATAGAAGTTGCAGGTGGGAAGGTGGGAACTATTTGTCAGGAAACTCTCTCTCAGTTTTGCCTGTGGTCTATATTCTGTGAAAAGATGGATATATAATTAGAATTCTCTCTTTCCACTTTTGTTTTTCTTGCTATTCTCAAGTGCCTGAATGTGCCTAAAGGCATTTCTGAATCCAAGTACTTGCTGTAAAAAAAGAATCATGTCAGATTGTGTTAAGGTCCTAATGGTACAAAGAATAGCATTAGAAAGAGGTACTGAGGCATTCTTGTTCTTGGTACTGATCTCTGGCATGTTCCAAGTCCTGCCATTTAGCAGTCCACTCAAATTGAGCTATGGAAAAAATAAAAATACATTTTTCAACATTGAATTAAAGATGCCTCCTGTCCCAGTACTCTGTAATAGCAATAGAAATGAATTCCAGGGATGTGGAGAAATATGACACAGACAAATGACTCTCTCTGCTACATTTCTGCAGTCAGATATGGGAATAGCAGAAACATTTGCTTAGGAGTTATAATATATCCAAAAAAACCAAAGGAACCGTGGCCCCCCCACTTTGAAGCAGTCATCAAGAGATACAAGATCAGAATCATAATGCTCTATGCAAGTATTCAAAACTTTATAGGTTGGCTCCTGAGAAATGTATCTCCATTCACCCAGTATCAGGTTATCTCCCCATATTTATTCTCTGATTAAAGAAATTTTGCAGACTGGTCATAGTAGCAATAACATATTACATGCAAACCTTCACAATTTATAAGAATTAGAACATAAGTTCTATTAGTGTCTCCCAAAGAGCAATGCCCGGGACACTGACTAATCTTTGTCATATGATTTAGTGAGTGCTTTTTAAAGGAATGCTCTCATTTAATCATTATGGTGTTTGAGGTTCTTCATATTCTAAATAAGAAAGTCTGGCTCTAAATGTCCAACTATGTGCCTGAGGTTAACAACAGAATCAGGCATTCTCCGTTTTAATTTGTTTTCTGGATAACTGGCTTTTCTACCTAGGCATAAAGAAATGGAGTTTGACAGTGAGCACCAATTTTGGAACCTAGGTCTTTAGAAACATACTGAAAATAATGCTGTAAATCACTGAAGCAAGAGAATAAATCACAACAAGCATCAGTAGTGGCCGTACCAACTTGACCCAGCCAAAGGTTAGCTGCTACAGGTAACAAGCTTTAAACAATGTAGTAACATGCCCTGGGAAACAATTATGACTAGAAGAAGACACGAGCAAGGTGTCTAATAGTGCAAGAAACAAATCAAGAGGAGTAGGTCAGATTTGAGGGCTAATTTTAGATTAAGCAACAGCCTGTTATCAACTAAATCATATGTATTCATTAAATGAAGTTTAAAACTTGATTTGGATAAACATGTCTAAAGTTCTATGAGAAAAAGCAAAAAGAAGATTTTTTTCTAAAAGATTTGCAGTTTAAGCATCCTCTTTGCTTAAAAGCACAATTCATTAAAATATCAGACTGATGGATATATAATCTCATCTTAATCATTTTCAGGAAGTTGCATCTTCCTATTTCTTTAAGAATCGATTCCCCCTTTGCTCTTAAAAAGCAGACAGTATTTGACTCTAATGCATTTTATTGCAAGATATGTACATTTCTCTCGTGTTCCAGCTTGCCTCAAGAAGTAAAAAAGAACATAGAGCCATGTTTCTAGAAAGGTGCATGCTATTCAGCTATAACTTTTCTGAAATTTAGCACTTTCCTTTATTTTGCTTGGCAATTCTTACTTTTACTATGCAATATAATTAATTAAGCAGTTAAGAGTCTTTGTTCTCATGCTGCTGATAAAAGTGGGACTGAAAGAAGTTAGTGGAATACTATTAATTCTGTAACAAAGGATGCTACTAATTCTGTAAGAAAGGGTTTTGTCTTCTACCCAACAAGACCTCTAAATTATGGAAAGTGAGGTATGGAGAAGATCATAAAGGGATGGAAGAGTGGAATCATGTGTTGGATCCTGATTTGAGTTAGGAGTGGTTTAAATCCATTCATTAATAAGCCAGATAATAATGACTATAAAATATTATTAAATTTAAACATGAATGAAATTTACATTGGAGAGTAATGTGTTTCAATACAAAATTATGATTCAAACGCTGTAGCAAATTCTAGAAAAATGTATCCCCTTTGAATGAAACATCTATTAAAAGCTGATAGTATTCCAAACAAAATACTATTTCCATAAAAATTGACTTAAAAACTTAAAGAAAAATTTATGAATCTCTAACCTCTGAATTAGGTTATACTGTTGAGCATATCGTAAATCAATTTCCTGATATTTGGATATTCATTTATTCATTTCCCTTAAGTAAACTATCTAGTGGTATTTTTCCCCTAACATCAGAGATAGATGTAGCAAATTTAAAATCATCATTATGATTGGGCTCGGTGGCTCAGCCTATAATCCCAGCACTTTGGGAGGCCAAGGCAAGTGGATTGCCTGAGCCCGAGGGTTTGAGACCAGCCCGGGCAACTTGATGAGACCTGGTCTCTACAAAAAAAAAAAAAAAAAATTAGCCGGGCATAGTAGCTCTCACCTGTAGTTCTGGCTACTTGGAAGGCTGAGGAGGAAGAATCGCCAGAGCCCAGCAGGTCGACGCTGGGGTGGCTGTGAGTGTGCCCCTGCACTCCAGCCTAGGTGATGGAGTGAGACTCCAACTGAAAAAAAAAATCATTGTTTGCTTTTATAACTTTCACTCTGGTTAAAATTTGAAAGTATATGATAACTTCATTTATGATGTTCCTACTATTTTTCAGGCATTTTGCACGTATTATGTTTCGCCTGAAGTACTGCTTCCAGTATTTTAGTTGAAGAAAGTAAGGTTCAGAGAATTTATGTAACAGCCCAGGTAATACAGCTGGAAATAACAGAGATAGAATTTAAACCATGTTTATCAGGCTTCGGTGCAATTTTTTTCCCCGTGTCACCCAGAAGGAAACAATAAATCAAAAAACCTTTATAGGCACTGGATCTTACCCGTAGAGATGGAGGCCAAAGTCACTTAGTATGAAGTTAAAGAAGAACCCACATGTACCTACAGTATTCTTGTTGTCACCTTGAGCAGTATTCCAAATTCCTGACAAATAACATTTTTGGGGATTTGGAAACAAGAAATAGAAATTCATGGTACTTCTTGGAAATTCTTCAAACCTGTATTCTTAAATAATATTTTGTATTTTTAAATAATGAGTAACCATACTAATAAACAATGAATCATTTTTCTATCATAGGTTTATACATACAAAAGTTTCAGAGGTTTACTGTAAAAAAATATAAATAAATACACAGTATTTTTAATTATTAAAAATATATTGTGAAAATAATATATACTCTAATAACATAAAAAGATACATACCTGATATTACATTTTGGTAATAGACAACTTTAAAAGAATGGAACACTAACACAAAATAAGTGTCCATAAAATTATTTTTTTAATTGTAAAATAATACCACAGCTATTTAATGTTGAAAAGCTATTATTCTTAAAATTTTAAAGCATACAAACTTATTGCTCTATCTGATAGTCTTGACCTTTATTTTGTGATAAATATTCCAAGTAGAATTTGTTATTTATTTTACATTGACATTAGTTAAATGATTAAGAGTAAATCCAAAATGGTCTTCTTGTTGGGCAATGAACTATATATGTTGCTTAATATAAGCTCATGTTTTCTTGGAACATAATATTTTATAGGTTCACCCTCAGTTTGGTTTTGCCATTGAAATTAATATTGCTTTTGTTAACTGAAGTTCTAATAATTTTCAGATTTCAATTCAAAGTAGTTCACAACATTCATATCTTCTTTTTTGCATTTTGTTTAAGCATTTACATGAAACTATAGTATTCAGACACTGGAGAACACCTATAAGTGTTACTGGGTAATATTAAAATAATGTAAAATTTGAATTGTCCAGCAAAGTTAATACTACACAGAATCAATTGTAGAAATTGTCAGTTCAAGGATATATATTTGCCTCCCAAACTTGTTTCTTAGGACACTATGCATAGGATTTATGTAAAGTGTACTATGTGTAAAAACATATAAATATGTATTTTCTTTGCAAGCATGACTTGCTGTAGCAGCAGACAGAGCTAGTTACATACATTTATAACACGGCAATATTTGCAAGCAAGATGTAGTAAACACTTCAGTGATCTCTTCTCTACATGCTCTTGTCCAGTTCCTTGAAATGTCAGCCTTAACATTCTACTCCACATGCTGGCATTTCCTGATCTTGCTTTCAACTTGACATCAGTGGATTCCTTTGAACCAGTAACATCTCTACATTGATTGCTAATCTACAAGTCTCAAAGAGGACCGATAATACTTTTTCTTGTTTCAATTCCTTAGGTGATTTTTTTTTTGGTAAAATTTGGGATCCGAAAAGAACATATTTTCTGAGAAAAGCTAGAAAATATTTCACTCATGAAAAATGACTCTCAGGTATACTGTCCTCTCCTTTCTATCTTACTGAGATTTAAGAAAAATTGCAAGATATTGCTTACATACATTTAAATATATATATATATATATAAAATCTAGCTATCACTGATCTATTTTTCTATAAAGAGAAAGACAAGTGTTAAAAAATAATCACAGTCTCTTTGAAATGAGTTTAAAGGGAGAACTGCAAAAGCATTCTTTAGCATTAGAAAGCACCAAATACAGTTCATATCAATAAAATATACTTTTTGTTTTATGAATTTGTTTTGTTTTGTTTTGTTTTTGTTTTTTCTTTGGGGCAGCATCTCACTCTGTCACTCTTCACTTAGTTGAAGAAAGAAGGGTTCAGAGAATTTATGTAACAGCCCAGGTAATACAGCTGGTAAATGGCAGAGCAAGAGTTTAAACCTTGTTATCAGGCTTTGGTGCAATTTCCCCCCAGTGTCACCCAGACAGAAACAGCAAACCATAAAAGCCTGTATAGGCACTGGATTTTAACCATACAGACGGAGCCCAAAGTCACTTAGTATGAAGTTAAAGAAGAAGAACCCATATATGCCTACAGTATTCTTGCTGTGACCTTGAGTAGTATTCCAAATTCCTGGCTTCAGGACAACAGCGGATCTTAGCTGACTGCAGCCTTGAACTCCTAGTCTCAAACGATCCTCCCACCTTGGCCTCTCAAGTAGCTGGGACTGCAGGTATGAGCCAATACCCCCAGCCTTAATAAATATGGTTTCTACAGAAAGATTAGTTGTTTTTTTTTTTTAAAGCATTAATATTTGAATGAATTTAGGGTGGTATGCTTTCTTCTCTATCACATGATTTCAATTTTTGGTTTTGTTTTGCTTAGAAAAAAGTTATAGGTGTCTTTACATGGAACAGAAAGATGAAATTGAGACTAAATAGACAAGTAGGTGGTTTATTTTAAGTCCTCGATGTTTTGTATATAGGCTAGAGGACAGCGATAAAGATGGATGATGCTCACCAATATTTGTCTTCTGTCTTTCTGGCACTCAGCTAAACTACACTTTTCTACATAGTAGAGACAACGTAGAGCTTCTGATATTAGAATGAGAGAAAGTGGTGTGTGTCATCCCTGGGATGGCGTAATATGCAGTTAAGTGACAATGCCTTCCCTTTCTTCCCCACTGCCTCACTTTCTTTCCCCTTGCCAGCACGATGCGTATGTCTAGCAGAGCATTCTGAAACCCCAGAATACGTTGAGGTTATATTAGTGGAATTAAGGCAAAGCAGTGCCTTTTCCCCACCACAAGTACATCCTCCCAACATTCAACGGACTATCACAAAAGTGAGAACTAAGTCTTTTTTTTCACCCTTTGCTTGTGTGTTTTATTTTGTTTTTGCCAATTCCACCTCACCCGCCCACAGTTTCCCGCTACTGCCAATCCTTGAGAAATAAGAAATAAATCCTTTTTTTTTTTTGAGTTGGATTCTCACTCCGATGCCCAGGCTGGAGTGCAGTGGCAGGCACGCTCACAGCCACTCCAGCGTCAACCTTCTGGGCTCCAGTGATCCTTCCACCTCACCCATCCGAGTAGCCGGAACTATAGGCGTGCTACCACGCCTGGTTAATTTTTTTTTTTTTTTTGTAGAGACCAGGTCTCACCAAGTTGCCCGGGCTGGTCTTGAACCAGCGGGCTCAGGTGATCCATTCACCTTGGCCTCCCAAAGTGCTGGGATTACAGACTGAGCAACCAAGCCCGGCCAGAAATAAATCTTTTGTGTGCTCAACCTGTGGAGTTGATGCTTATAGTAACTGTTGTACAATAATCAGCATATCCTAAATGATTAATAACAAATTTTCTAAGAGAACTTCCATTAAGATCTGCAAATGAAAGGAATATTTTTTATGCCTTTTTATGGTTGGTAAGTTACCAGTGAGATTCCTATTGTTTTAGGTGGTAGAAACATGGAAATTAAAAATAAATTGCTTACAGGAAAGCTTCTTTAACATGATAAAAATATTTTCAAAAACAAAAAGAAAAACTACAATACCCTCACACAAATTGCCTATGTTCCCTCTATTCCTCTAGCTCTTAAAGACTCTCCCAACATGTGTTATTTCAGTAGAGTTGAACTTGCAGTTCTGGCTTCTCTCTTCTATTGCCAACACCTTGAATAGTCTTCCTTGCCTGTTTAATCTTGAAGGTGCATTTTTTTCCCCTTTAGCACTACAAACTAACAACAAATCAAAAATTAAGTTTAAAAATAATATTTGAGCCTGGCATGGTGATTCAAGTCTGTAATCTCAGCACTTTGGGAGGCTGAGGTGAGAGGACTGCCTGAGCCCAGGGGTTCAAGACTGGCCTGGGCAACTTGGCGAGACCTTGTCTCTATAATAAATTTTAAAAAATTAGCTGAGCGTGTGGCATATGTCTGTAATTCCGGCTATTTGGAAGGCTGAGGTGGAAGGATCACCTGAGTTCAGCAGGTTGAGGCAGCAGAGGCTGTGAGTGTGCCACTGCACTCCAGCATGGGCGACAGAGTGAGAATCCGTCTCAAAAAAAAATAAATACTATTTAAAATAACATTAAAAACATCAAACACTTAGAAGGAGTGTTTGCAGGATATCTATACAGAAAACTAAAATAATTTCTGACAGAAAATATAAAAGTTATAAATTATATACTATGCTCATGTATTAGGAAACTTAATAATGTAAAAAAAATGTAAATTCTCCTAAATCATGCATAGAGGGAATGGGATCCCATTCAAAATCCCAGCAAAACACTTTGTAGATATTAAGCCAGCTCCCAAATGAAAAGTGAATGGGCTAAGTATCAATAAAACTGTAAAGAAGAACAAATCTGGAGGATTTACTCCACCAGACATCAATACTTATTATATAGCTATAATAATTAAGAACTGTAATGTTGGGTCAGGTGTGGTGGCTCATGCCTGTAGTCCTAACACTTTATTAGGAGGCTGAGGTGGGAGAATCTCTTGAGCCCAAGAATTCGAAACCAGACTGGGCAACACATTGAGACCTCATCTCTACATAAAATAAAATAAAAAAGAATTAGTCGGATATGGTGGAGCATGCCTGTAATCCCAGCTACTAGGGAGGCTGAGATAGGAGGATCACTTGGGTCCAGGAGGTTGAGGCTGTAGTGAGCCAGGATCACACCACTGCACCCTAGCCTGGGCAGTAGAGTGAGACCCAGTCTCAAAAAAAAAAAAAGAACTGTAATATTGATACAATTTAACACACTGACCAATAAAACAAAATGGAGATTCCAGAAATAGACTCATACATATATAGTCACTTGATTTATGGTAAAGTCAATACTGTAGTATAAAGGGAATAAACTGTCTTTTCAATAAGAGTGTAGGTCAATTGAATATCCACATGAAACTATATGTGAAAACCCACACTTCTACACACATCAAGAATAGAATATCTTTTTGGCCTTGGAAAAGGCAATGATTTAATAAACAAAGCAAAAGCACTAACTGTAAAAAAAAAGAAATAATAATGCATTAAATTTTGTTTTGTTTTGTTTTGTTTTTGTTTTTTTGTTTTTTTTTTTGAGTTGGTGTCTCACTCTGTCGCCCAGACTGGAACAGCCACTGCAGCCTCGACCTGCTGGGCTCCGGCGATCCTTCCACCTCAGTCTTCCAAGTAGCTGGAACTACAGGCGCGCGCTACCACGCCCGGCTAGTTTTTGATTTATTGTAGAGATAAGGTCTCACCAAGTTGCCCAGGCGGGTCTCGAACCCGCGGGCTCAGGCAATCCACTCACCTCAGCCTCCCAAGGCGCAAGATTACAGGCTGAGCCACCGAGCCCGGCTAAATTTTTTTAATATAAGTATTTCTGATCATTAAAAGATAGTCTTATGGGAATAAAAAGAATAAACAGAGTGAGAGATAGTTATATAAAACATTGTAACTGATACTCAGAACACATAAAGTACTCCTACAAATCAATTTTAAAGAGTACAGTCGATAAAATAGAAACATGAACACAAACTTGAATGTATTGTGGTAGATATTTATCTATCCAATTAACAAATAATAAGGTGCTCAGTGTTCAGCTGCATTAGTCTTTAAGGAAATGCAAATCAAAACCAACATTCAATGTGATAACACATCCATCTGAATGACTAAAAAGAAAAAAACTTTAATTCTGAAGTGTTGACAAGGATATGCAGAAACCAGAAATCTCATGCCTTTTGGTGAGAATGTAAATTGGTAGAACCACTTGAAAAATTGGCAGTATACACTAAAGCTGAATATCTGCGCAACTCTTGGTCCCAAATTCCACATGTATATATAAAAGAAAATTATATTTACTAGAATGTTCATAGTAGCAATGCTTATTATATCCTCAAACTGGACACTACCAAAATGTCCATCAACAATGAATGGACAAAGTGTGATTTAGCTAAACAATGGAATACTATATCACAATGGCAATGACAATGACAATTTACAAACATAATGTTGAATGAAAGTATGCAGATACAAAAGCTTAAATACTGTGATGATTTCATATTTACAAAGTACAGAATCAGGCGAAACTAGTTTACTTAGTTTGAATTTGGGATGACGGTTACTTTTAGGGTTGCAGTGTGTACAGTCAGATGGACAGCACCAGTAAGGTGCTTTTCTGGGTGTTAGAAGTGTTTGGCATCTTTCTGAATATATGAATATGATAAGTTTAGGAAAATTCTGATAAAGTAGTCAGGATAGATTAGGTAATTTCAGAGTGTTAGGAAATTTTTAGAGCTTTTAAAACCTAACACCTGTAACAGCCTACACAAACAAGGTCATTAACAACTATCCTCTACAGGGGGCCACATCCCTTCTCTCAGGATGTTTGTGGTTGGGAGTTAACCAGCAGATAAAGTACAGTTGAGGAATCCCCCAGGCATGTCCACAAGTAACCAAATTGACTTGTTATTACCTTTGCCTTCATTATACGCTCATTATAATACCATTAGCATTGTGGTTTGACAAAATCTGCAACCACCAGGTCCCCATGACAGTCCCAGGATGACCCTATCAGATCAATAACTACCCTACCTGCCGGCCCGAAGAGAGGTAAAAATAACAAAAACCCAGCCCTGAGACTACCCATTTCCAAGAAATCCACACCCCTAAACTCTCCCCTCTATAGCCATAGAAATAAAAAATAAAATCAATGACCCTTGCGACAACAGTTTTGACAACTTGCCTCAACTGTCATACCGACTTCTCTTCCCTTGAGACGCATACTATCTTTAAAAAACAAAAGCTTTTCTTTCTTGAATATAAACTGTTACTCTACTCAAGAAATTACCTATTTACCTTACTTTTCTATGCTCAGGTTTGCTTAAAAATTCTTTCTAAACAAGACACAAAATCTGACACTGACCACACCTGTTCACTGGTAACAAGTTTGGAGACCTCACAGTCACCTGATGATTCCAGGGTAACTAACTCATTTTTTATTCTTTCCCTTGGACTTCCTTCTCCCTCTTGGATGTAGTAACTGTTGCGGAACACAGCCATCTGCACTGAGCCCCCTGATAAGCAGGAGGCAAGAAACTGCACATCCCTGAAGGGTTGCACCTAGGTAAGAAACAAGCACCTAGGTAAGAAACAAACCCCGTGGAAACTTTCTAAAAACCTAAGAATGTATCTCTTCCCTTAGCCCTTAGATAATAACTGATTCCTCGTTTGCTTTGTGCTAAATTTATGTTAAGCCTTGTGAAGCAGAACTTCCTGCTATGTATAGAAGGAACTGTAACCATCTGAAAGGTACACAGTCCTACATTAAATTGTTCAAGGAAAATTGTTAACTTAAAAGAAAAAATGACAGGATTGATGAAATCTGAGCACAAGTTCGTGACAGGAACTACTTGGGGTCTAAACACTGATTAAGAAAGAAACTGAGTAATCATCATAAGACACGTAGTCATTATTAATCAATAGTTGGGAAAGAGATTAAAAAGTATATTTTTATTATGAATACTGAATGGAAACTCTGCTTGAATGAACAGATTCTTGGTGGACACAAATCTGTTCCCTGATTTCTTGGTATCAAAATAAAACTTCTTACTTTTCCCTGCTCTCTGCCTCTCACATTTGATTGACCATGAGGGAAGCAGTCGATTGTTGGATCGGACCGAAACAAAACTATATACTTATAATAGGTTCATTTTTCTGTATACATATTATGCTTCAACAGAAAGTTCAAATAAGAAAGCATAAAGCACAAAAATACATTACTTCAAAAACTTATAAAGAAAGAAATTCACTTTTAAACTAGTTTCTGGAGCAGACAAGAATTTAGAAGTCAAAAAGCTTAAACATTTTTAGAGGAAGAACACTAAGAAAATAATTCATTTCATGCATTAAATGTAAATGGTCATATGGTATGGTAAATGTTATTTTATCAACAACGTATTAATCAAAGGTATTTTAATTATATTCTATTTAAGTCAATAATGGTTTTTAGTAATCCAAAATTTCACATGCAAACACATATTTAACAGTACCCAAATGAAGATGTAAAATGAACTTGAGAAATGAACTTTCAAATAATCTATTTGTTATTCAAAATGGTCATATTGTGAGCAAAGCAACTTTAACATGAACTTCTACTAAAAAATAAGTCGTTATTTAGTTTTGAAGAACCATATGAAGAGTGGAAGCTAAACTAGGCATATTAATGGAAGAATAAGTATTCATGCCTTGGGGCCCCAACGGTCAACATGGTAGCTTTGTAGGAGGTGAATTTAGGGTACGTTTTCCAGGCCACATTATCTTCCAATGAAAATGAAGTACTATCTCATAGAAATCTGAAACTCTATGACAGTTTGAAACTCATTGTTCACAGGTACATACAATCCTGCTTTAAACTAAGTTGCAATAACAAAAACCCACGGGTTTCAATAATATTGTTACATGGAGTTAACCAGCCGAGAATATAATGCTTTTAAAAAAATATATTGCTATTTTTTATAAAGTAAAAAACAACTGGGATGGGAAGGAATGAAAATTCTGTCCTGTGTTCAGTGCCTAGAAGAAAAACATATGCTCAAAGTTTTTGTTCTCTGCTGTATTCAAAATAACTTACTTGTGGAAGAAAGAAAAAGAAAGATTGTAAAAAATAATTCAGAATCTCTTACAAAGGAGGTTATTTTCAAAGAAGAGATTTAAGAACAATATAAAATGAGACTTTGGGTTCAGTATCTAATATTATTAAGAAATCTGAAATTCCCATAAAGCAACACTCTGTAACTATAGCAACCTTGCAAAGTAGCACAAAAGGGCTCATCTTTATGCAACAGTTTTATAAAATCTATCATCCTGGATGTGACAGTATGTACAATCTTTTCTGGTCTGCTGTGACATCCTAATGCATAGACATTATTAACTACAACCAATGGCTCATTATTTATCAGTCAAGAAAGTTATGTCTTAAATACACATGTTTAAAATCAAAATGAAGTGCTTTAACAGATAAGTTTGCTAACCATATTACCAAAAATGAAAATACAAGTGATGCCAACATTGCCAATATTCTCATTTTAAACATAATCTAAAACATCAACACTTATTTGTATGTTTATTTCCAACAACTCTTTTATGCCTGGATAAGAAAATATAATCAAAGTGCTATAAATGACCCCATAATGAAACATTCCACAATGAAATCTTGTTCTCAAAGCACATAAAACTCTGACACAATTGAATGAAAATGTAAAAACTAAGTTGTCCCAGGAGCTGTAAAGAATATATCTACTGAAACCAGCAATGAGCATCATTAACAATTCCCAAGATAGACTCAATGTAGGAAAAACAAAACAAAACAAAACCAGAATTTGTTTCAATTAAATATGTTTGATGATGAGATTGGAAAATAATCTGCATCAGGAACCCTGGGATAAATTGAAGATGTCTTTTTGCCCAGAAAGTCTGAGTTGTAAATATATATACAAATACAAAAAAACCAAAACATATACCACTTGTCTATATAATTTAGTTTACCCAAAAAGACTAGAGTTAGAAGTACATTATAGCTAGTAGTCTTCCCTCAAAAAACTCTTCTAGGGGGAAAATAAAATATCTAAAGGAGCTAGGTGTGGTGGCTCATGCCTGTAATCCCAACACTTTGGAAGGCCAAGGCAGGCAGATTGCTTGAGCCCAGGAGTTCAAGACCAGCCTGGGCAACATAGTGAAACCTCATGGCTACAAAATAATAATGATAATAATAATTTTTATGATTATCATTATTATTATCCGGGTGTGGTGGCACATACCCTTAGTCCCAGCTACTCAGGATGTTGAGGTGAGAGGATTGCCTGAGCCCAGGAGTTGGAGGCTGCTGTGAGCCATGATCATGCCACTGCAACCCATCTTAGGTGACAAAGTGAGACCTTGACTCAAAAAAAAAAAAAGAAAGAAAGAAAATAAAAAGAAAGAAAATCTAAGGGAATTCAAACCGCAGGTTAAATATAAAGAACTCTGTAATTTGGTTTGGAATAAGTTTTTGGTTTTTTGGTTTTAACTAATACAGAGATTTTTATTTGATCATTGTAGAGTCTAGTGAATCCATTTTTGTGCTCCATTTTATGTAGTTTTCTGGGGAGTAAAACATGTACTGCTTAATGTGATACCACATTTAAAGGTGTTTACCCACTTTGATAAATGGATAGATAACTTGTATGAAAAATAGCAAGGAAGTCACATATAAATGAGGAGAATGAAATAGAAAGACACAGAAAAATAAAGGTAGAAATTTGCTTAACATTTTCAAACACAAATTGTCAAATTTTTATGTAGTGAGCTCCTTTTAGAATGTAATAAAATAGTGGCATGACTATAGCTCTGATAAAAAAATGTGGTCCAAATGTTTTATTTTGTTTATAATACTCTAGTTTCTATTTAAAGAAATATTTCTAATTTAAAAAATTTGCATTATGGCACACAAAATTCCTGAATGGAATAAATTAGATAAAATCTCATAATATTTGAGATGCAGAGCATTACAAATAAAAAAGGATTATAAATATGACTCTGAAGACCCAAGGGAAGTTATTTGCTGCTTGGAAACAAATTATATTGCTAATGCCTATGTTCTATCAATAGTCATTTGGGTGGCTGGGTGGGAGTGTTTGTGTGAAACAGACAATATGTCCATATAAGAAACAGTAAGCTCACTGAACAGTCATGAGACATTTGCTCATATTCTGCCTGGCAAGTCTTAGCCATTCTTTAATGATACAGTATTTTGTTTTGTTCTTTTTGTCTCTAAGAAAAATTATATTATACTTTTGAGAACCTAAAGCCTAGAATATCCAAGGAAATAAATTAGGGTAATTATCTCAATCATCAATTCACAAATGTGTTTCTCCAATATGTGCATAATTGGCCTTGTGTATTTGTGTATTCTTCCTCAAGAAAAAGAATTAGTTAAACGTCAAAGAATTTTCAGAATATGCAAAAATTGGGATGAGAACTATGATATAAAATGGGGGTCATTAATGGGTACTTTCACAGTTAATGGTAATAATCACTTGCAAGAGTATATTTTTCTAAAAAACAATAAATTATCTAAGATTAAAAGCTACTAATTTACTTCTTTTCAAATTTGCATTGTCAGCATCCCAAATGAATTTGACCAACTCCAATTCTGCTAAATTGCTTTACATTCCTAAATAAAGTTCTGGTACTGGAAAAGAAAATTTCTGCATCTCCCCTCTACTTATCTAATAGAGAACATTCTATGTTTATTTTCTTGGATTGCCAAACCCTGCTTAAAAAGTAAGCAGTTTTCAGATATATATTAAGCTATTGAATATTATTTTATTGAGAAATCTGGCAGGATTTTTAAATACTTAGAATAGCAAAAAGCCTCAGAAAAATTCCCTTGTTCTAGGGGGGAAAAAAGCAACTGGTGGTACAATTCTCAGACTAGTATAGAAGTTTGAAATACAAAAACTTTAAGAAAATGGTTCCAACCATTTTAATGGCTCATTTTTTTTTTTTGTCCTTTAATAGTCTATGAGTTAAAAATGAGTGTGAATTTTGTTAAGTGGTATCATATTATTGAGTTTGCAATTTGGAATACATTTTGCATAACAGCTAATAATTGTCATATATTTAATGCTTCTATTATGTCTCATTCATTAAATTCATGTCCATGGTGGGGAGCAAGATGAAGCTCAGTCACCAATATGAGGATGCCTGGCTGTTAAGCACTGTCCCAAGGGTCTCTGTAAGAAATCACATCTTTTACTTTATTTTATTTATTTATTGTAGAGACAAGGTCTCGCCAAGTTGCCCAGGTGGGTCTTGAACCTGCGGGCTCAGTCAATTCACTTACCTTGGCCTCCCAAAGTGCTGGGATTACAGGCTGAGCCACCGAGCCCAGCCTCACATCTTTTACTTTAACCTCTAATTGTTTAGTTGGAGTCCAAAGTTATTGGTATAAGACTTTCACACCAAATTGTAAAATAGTTAGTTCTTTATCTTTCCTTTCTGGACTACAAAATAAAACAAAATGATATCTTTTAAGAAAAAAAAATAGAAAAATCTGGGTAATCCATGACCAGTGATATTTTTATTTTTATTTAGACAGTAAGTTTTCTATTGGTCATCCCTACACAGAGAAACAATGACATCTGTCTTCTTAATCCTTCAAGACCAAGATGGTGACAGATGTAACTGGGAGAAATGAGAAATAACTCTTAAAAACTAGTAGAATGAAGTCAGACAAGTACTCAAAGTATTATTTTATACTCTATTTCTTTATACCTTGCAATAGTAAAAACTACCTTAAATTTTTCTTGAAGTACAGAGTTTCAAGATAAATGACATACATACTGCTCCTAAACATTAAAACAACAAACAAAAAAGGCAGAAAAACAGTAACAACAAAATCTTTGAAAAGTTTAAAAGACAAAAGGGGGGATGGTCAAGATACAATTAGACAGATTGAAAGGAGAGGAAGTCCATGCGATTTGGTCAGTGGTGGCTGAAATTCAAGGTCTCTTCCAATTCCACTTTGGCAGGGATCTTCTGCCACAGTCAGTTCTAAGGGGGAAAGAACAGCCCTAGGGGCTAAAATGGAATGGGAAAAAAAGTGAAAGTGCGAGGGAGGACTGTAAAATTAGCCAAGTAACTGAGTTAAAATGAACAAGATATTTTTTCCTTTCTTCTCTCCCTTTCCTTCCTTCTTTCCTTTCTCTTTCCCTCCCTCGTCCTTTCCCCCCTCCTTAAATCACTCTCTGTCTTCTCTCTTCTTTCTGCAGATATAGAAATGCAATAATTGTAATCCATTATTAGCTTCATTAAAAAGTATAATACTATTGCTTGCATTTTATACTACATTCTGTTTGACAACAGCAGATCTCTAATTGCCCTAACAATGTACTCTTAATAATCACACAAAATCAGAACAATAATGCAGGAACTCAATTTGAATTCTGTGGCTTAACTCTTGTTTAATTTTCATAAAGTAATTAGCACAAATCAGTACTTACATGCTATCTCTGATTAAGAAATGGTTTCTCTTGACCTGATGGATTTGATAACTACCTGTTGTAAGATTTTGCTTTTTCTGTTTATTATCTTTTTATAATTGTCACAGCATGGGAAAGTACACTTGTTGTTTGGAAATACAAATTATAATACATTTGGTTGAGTATTCTACTTTATAAATCAGACTACTATAGCATAAAAAGTAAAATCTAACGAGCACAGCACTTAAGATTTTCATTATGTTTATTCACAACTTGACCATTTTTCAGTCTTTCAGCAAAAAAGGTTCATTCTGAAAATGTGGACATTGGTAAGGAATTTTAACTGTGTAGACTATGAGTCTTAACCACTTTTTAATGTATCTGAAATTTCACCAAGACTTGAAATTGACTGATATTAGATTCTTTCTTTCCTGAAGTCTTTTTGACTGCCCCTCAGGTTGGAAGTATTCTTTGAGCTTTTCAGAACACCCAAAGAACTCTGTTCCTTAGTTTTTTATATATTCCTGCTTATTAATGATTTTTAATTGCTTAAAGATTGTAACCACATTCTGGTTTCTTCAGTGTCTTCCACTACATGCAGAGTAAATGTTCAATAAGCAGTTTTTAAAGTTAATGTAAGTTAATAGTAAATTGTTTCCCATTAAAACAAATAAAAAATAACTTCTGTCTGTAGACTATGAGGCAACTTGTACATTATTTTCAGAAATAAAAAAAATCTGCAATTTTAAATTCAAATGTATCAATATAATTAAGTCCAAGGAAATTTATATAATAAAGTTAAAATCCTTTTTACAGATAACATGGAATAAATATGGAATAAGATTTTGGTGGCATTGTTAGTTTATGTTTTAATATTATACTTTTAGCAAGTTAAAAATATATAAATACTATTAAAGTGTTATAATACATAACTTCCATAAAGTATGCATAAACATAATTGCATACAATATATAACTATATTTACTAAAATACAGCATTTAGAATATCATACCAGGTCATTCCGTCTGAATCATTATGTCTTCTTTATCAATTGATCTCTAATAGCTAATAAAAATCATATCTTTCTATAATATGTAATGCCTTTAAAATTGATTTATAAATATTTAAAATATTTTTGATGATGCTGCATGTTAGTAACGTCTTACCATTTATATGGTCATTCTGTAGTATGATCTTCAGCTTTTATTTGAAAATAGAGGCTATTTTGCTTTAACTCAAACACAAATGTGCACTGGACAGGGTCTGAACTTGTATAATGCTTCCTTATCTGTAATATCATGTGTAATCTAACTTTCAGAAGTGCTTTTGCTATCTGTTTTAGTTGTTTACATAGACATGCAACCCAGAAGGAATATTAATTAGAATTCATCATAAAGGATGCTGAAGTGAGTGAATTCCTAGCCTTAAAAAAATGTTTTGTATCACTGTGCTTCACAGAACTTCGAAAGGACATTATCTTTGCCCTTTAGGAGCCAAGCACTGAATGAATGCAGCATATAAGACTATCATCTATGTCATATATTGAAAGAGTAAGATTAAATAAGATGATTGAAACTGACTTGTTTTATCTAACGATGGCCATTCGAAGAATGCAATGTTCATGTTAAAGCTTAATTTTTTTAAAAATGTGAATTTTTAGTGGGTTTTGTCAGATCATACTTGTCCTTAACTACTCTTTAATGATATTTAACATTCAACCATATTTCAAAGTTCAGATAAAATATATCTGATGTTTTGGCTGCATGAGAATGAATGCAGTTATTGTATTAGAGCTTGTTCTTCCTAAAGCAGTATCTTCAGGGAAAATTTTATTTCCATTTATATTGAACAATTAAAGCAAAAAACATGGACAAAATCTTGCACTGAAAAAATTATTTGATTATCACCTTACCAGCTCATAAAGGCTCCATTCTGAAATACTTCAGTGAAACAGAATAATATTTGATTTCTGTTTCATTGTATTATGTACAAAGCACAAACTTCTAATAATAAGACATTTTAATTATTATCCTTCTTTTTAAATTTTACTTCAACTTAAGTAATAAAATAAGAGAGTGGACCTTAAAGGCCTTAAACAAATATTGCAAAACATACATATTCTAATCCCAGTTTAGTTAAAATATGGTACATGTTCAATATTTGACTCCTTGGGGGCTTAGATTTCTGGTTCTGGTAAAGAATTTTCTATAGTCTCCTTGAGGTCAAAACCTTCAGCCAGAGAAACAAGTCTGTCAGTAACTATTGATTGCTTAGAAAAAATACTAGTGATTTATTGAAAGACCTATATGTCTATCTTTCAATAGTAAAAGAAGAAGTAGACCAAGTGAACCATGATATGATGACATGGAGAAAAGAGTATCTCTGATATTGCTGCTGCAGATGCAGAAGAAATAGAAAAGCGGTAAGTTGAAATCAATACTAATTTTAGACTTATTGATGGCATGCTTCATAATTACGAGACCGACCATAAAGCACAGGACATCAGGTCAGTTGTAAAGGCCACACCTGTCTGTCCTCTCTCCACTTTTCAGTAAACTTGAATTGTTTGTGTTTACACCTAAATACATACAAATATTTGATTATGCAGTGACATCAGACGGTGTGAAACTCTCATTGACCTTGCTGAGAATTATACTATTTGAACAACTCCCAAATGCTGAAGAGGTAGATTTCTATAAAAATCAATCATTATTTGAAGCAGTAACTGGCTAAAACGGATTACTGCTTTAAACAATCACATGCGAAGGTTCGAGAAACATCCTTTGTCTCCAATGTATCTTGCTAAACTAACTATATTATTAGGAAAGAAACCCAATTCTTTTCCTACATGATTGTACAGTTTCTCTTGAACTAGGCATGCACCCTAAGTCCAGATCTGGGTAAACTTTTGATTTCACGAAAACATAAATTATATTTCTAAGGAGTGTGGGGTGGCAAAGACGTCTCAACATATTTATTTCTTTCTTCATTCTTTTGTCATGCATCCATCTGTTCATCCATTTATTCATTTAATGAGTATTTTTTGAATGTCTGCTACATATACTATGCACCGTCATAAGTTCTGGGGGTACAGTGGCATATCATATAGATGAAAATCCCTGTCCTCATGGAGCATGCTATATTCCTGGGATGAACAAATAAATAGTTGTATAACATAATGCCACATATGGACAATTATTATTTTAGGAAAAAAAGTGGGAAGAAGGCAGTGCTGAGGGCTACTATTTCAAATTAGATGAAGAGAGAAGACTTCTCTGAGACAGTGACATTTGAACAGAGACTACAGTGAAGCATAGAAACTTGTACTGTCAGTGTCTGTGGGAAAAACAAGCAGAAAAAACAGCAGGTGAAAAGGTCCCGACAGGGAACATGGCATTTGTTAAGCCTGCTTCATTAGGTGAAGAAGTTTTGAAAACAGAAATATAATATCGAGAATAACTCTAGATAAAAGTCGTGATGCTTTTTATATCAAGCTGTTTTACTCAGCTATTGGGAATTGAAAAATCAATATCTCCTGCTGGGCTAATATCAGGTTCTTTGCATTATGTATCACAATTCATTCATCCCTCCCTACATAGGATGTTTTTCCATTCACAAAATAATATACATTGGCGTAGTATTTATTTGGTGATCTCACAAAGGCAATAATACATGTAGTTAACCCAAAAATGAGTCATCTAAAAAGTCTGAAATTCAAATAATGCACTAGCAATTATTTGATAGTTGGAATTGTTTGATCTTTCAAAACTATCTTGACATGGAATTCTTAAATGACCGAGAAAAACCTACAAACCTTTAAAGCTCTATGGTGTCTGAGACACCATTACAAACCATATGAGCATTCTGTAATTAATCATACATGATATATTGTGTACATCTATATTTATTCATAATATATGTGTGTAAACACTTAACACATATTGGAGCAGCCATGAATATGTGCCATTTGCCATATGTCACTCAATGTTCCTTTCAACAACTTACTATTCAGCTGCAGAGAGTGCATTTAGCTGACAGCTTCCAACAACTAAATGCACTTGCAGGTTCTGTTGAGGCTGTGGTCTCCTAGTTTGTGCATTTAGTTGACAGCTTCCAACAACTAAATGTACTTGCAGGTTCTGTTGAGGCTGTGGTCTCCTAGTTTGCCCCTAGTCAACAACAAAGCATGGCAGGTATCAAGGGAAATCAGGGGGATTAGGACCTGGCCATTAGTACCCAACCAGGAAATCCTTTAATGTACAGTCTTTGTTTCAGAGCACTCCACAGAGTTGGATGAGGGTTTATCAGATCTGTATTGTGATTTGAGGCTTATTACCCTTCCCCATCCTAATACTTTTCTCTTTTATCATTCACAATTGCTACCCTTCAACAGCTTTTTGTACTTTTAAATACATCTCAATGTATGTTCTCTAGAGGACCCAATTGTTACATGTGTGTCTACAGATATATGTGTAAATACCTGTTATTTTAGAGTTGATAAATACATTTCTGAAACTAATGGCAAAAAAGACAGACAAATATTTTGTAAATAAATCTATACTGCTTGAATGCTAAGGGGGGCTTTTTTTATAACGAAGCATTTGACATTTTGGTAGAAATTTTAGTGAGAGCTTTGTAGAAAGCAAACTCGGTAGAATACTTACCAATAGGGTTTGATATGGAATTTGGTTTGGTTGCCTTACCTAAATTGTTTAATTATTAAAGGACCAAAAGATGCTTCTTAGAAGCTATTCTGACATCTGAGATGCCTTCTTATCGTATAAATAAAGTATTGGTGTAGGACAAATCTTTAATATGATACTTATTGTATTGATAGCATCATTTCTGATCATGTAGGGAAGTATTTTAATAATAATACCATAAATATAAGGTCAGAATATAGCTTATAAAGTGATTTTTGTAAACAAATGTATTTTAGTTTACTAATGAGACTTTACATTCACAGTGCTATGTGCATCCTTTAGGATTTTACAACACATTAAAATTTTGGCTCATCTCAGAATAAGAGGAATGAAATGGGAGACACTGTAAGCTAATTATTTTCTACCTTTAGCAAAAATAATTCAAATCAATTGGAAGAAAAACTCAAGATTTTCCCTGATTATTCATTTGGAAGTTTGCATTTTCCATATGATTTTTATAGAAGAAGGAAAAAATGCTCTGTACACACAGAAATAGTTTAATTGGTATTATATGGGCAGCACTTTACTGTATAAATTTCCTTTATAGTGTCTAAGGCCCATTGAACATGAAAAATGTTTACAACCTCAGTCCCTGAAATTAATATAAAAATTACTGCTAATAAAATCTTGGGCTGGCTCTCTATGTGGAAATTTTATACACACACACACACACACACACACACACACACTTAAAATCATTTAAAAGAAAATTTGGCTTCTGACGTTAGTTTCTTTAAAAAGGCTAGTAATTGTGCTTGATATAGGTGTGGAATATGGAATAACATGAAGGAGTACTATCATGTTATATTTCTAGGAAGAATAATATCTTGGGAGAAGGTCAGGAAACTTTTG
>CAUYQG010217199.1:0-23475 GCA_963574415.1 Tarsius wallacei | reverse complement strand
TCCTGGTACTGCTGGTACTCGGACACCAGGTCGTTCATGTTGCTCTCTGCCTCGGTGAACTCCATCTCATCCATGCCCTCGCCCGTGTACCAGTGCAGGAAGGCCTTGCGCCGGAACATGGCCGTGAACTGCTCGGAGATGCGCTTGAACAGCTCCTGGATGGCCGTGCTGTTGCCGATGAAGGTGGCCGACATCTTCAGGCCGCGGGGCGGGATGTCGCACACGGCCGTCTTCACGTTGTTGGGGATCCATTCCACGAAGTAGCTGCTGTTCTTGTTCTGCACGTTGAGCATCTGCTCGTCCACCTCCTTCATGGACATGCGGCCCCGGAAGATGGCGGCCACCGTCAGGTAGCGGCCGTGGCGCGGGTCGCAGGCGGCCATCATGTTCTTGGAGTCGAACATCTGCTGGGTGAGCTCGGGCACCGTCAGGGCCCGGTACTGCTGGCTGCCGCGGCTGGTCAGGGGCGCGAAGCCAGGCATGAAGAAGTGCAGGCGCGGGAAAGGCACCATGTTCACGGCCAGCTTGCGCAGGTCTGCGTTCAGCTGGCCCGGGAAGCGCAGGCAGGTGGTCACCCCGCTCATGGTGGCCGATACCAGGTGGTTGAGGTCGCCGTATGTAGGGGTGGTGAGCTTCAGGGTGCGGAAGCAGATGTCGTACAGGGCCTCGTTGTCGATGCAGTAGGTCTCATCTGTGTTCTCCACCAGCTGGTGGACAGAGAGGGTGGCGTTGTAGGGCTCCACCACCGTGTCGGACACCTTGGGCGAGGGCATCACGCTGAAGGTGTTCATGATGCGGTCTGGGTACTCCTCCCGGATCTTGCTGATGAGCAGGGTGCCCATCCCGGAGCCCGTGCCCCCGCCCAGGGAGTGGGTCAGCTGGAAGCCCTGGAGACAGTCACAGCTTTCTGACTCCTTCCTCACCACATCCAGGACCGAGTCTACCAGTTCGGCTCCCTCTGTGTAGTGGCCCTTTGCCCAGTTATTTCCGGCTCCACTCTGGCCTGCCAGAGGGAAGGGGAATATTAGACACTAAAACATAAGGATTTCAAATTCTGTCATTTGGACTATGGAGAAGTGTCACCTGCTTTTCTGTTAAATTCCCGTCTTTAACCTAAAGAAATATTTGTCTATCAGTGACCCTTAAAAACACTGAAGTTCATAATAAAGTAAAAAGCAAGTTTATTCACAACAGATTATTGAAGAAGAGGATAGAGTTAATAAACTTAGTTGGTTTTTAAATACATATGTTTTAAGCATAGCCATTCTGTAAATATTAAAATTAGGAGCAATGAACCAGGCAAGGATGAAGGCCCAGAGTTCTCAACAGAGCCTGCAACCTTGTAAGCCCCACTTGTCACATTTCCTGGCTTTCTCTTCTTTCTGCCAGAGGCTGCTATGTCCTGGGTGGGCTGCAGTAGCCCTCCCCAGGCTGACACTGATCTGAGACGTGGAGAGTGACCGGAGCCATGACCATTCAGGGACAGGGTGATATTATGCTGGGATGGGGGAAGGAGGCACCTGTGGCCACAGTCTCAGCATGGCACTCAACACGAAGACCTGTGTTTTGTACAACCATGAGGAAAAAGGTGAGTCATGTGGCCAGTTCCCACTTCCTGCTGGTCATGACTACATACCGAACACAAAGTTGTCTGGCCTGAAGATCTGGCCGAATGGTCCGGACCTGACCGAGTCCATCGTGCCTGGCTCCAGGTCCACCAGGATGGCCCGAGGAACGTACTTGTTACCTGTGGGGAGCAAGAACTGACTTAGAGCTGTGGTTGGCAAAGCCCTCATAGGCAGGACTGTGCTCTATGCAGCTCTCACAACAGCATTCATGAGAGAAAATTCCAGCTTCTGAGACAAAAGGAGAATAAGGTGCTGTTCTGCTTTTAAGAAAAAGGAGATACTGAGCATGCAGAGCCATGCCAAACAGGCAGGAGTCTTAAGGAACTAGATAGGGTCTACTAGCAGTTGACATTTAAAGTGAGTAAGCAAGAAGCATGTCCTTGTCACTTGCATGTTCCTAGGGCATCTAATCTGCCACAGTATGGAAGGCAAGAGTGCCTGGGCAAACACATCCAAGCACTCACCAGCAGCCTCATTGTAGTACACGTTGATTCTCTCCAACTGCAAGTCACTGTCTCCATGGTAACTGCCTGTGGGGTCGATCCCATGCTCATCACTGATGACCTCCCAAAACTGAAACAACAAGAATCATATCATGGTATGCTATCCTATATGTCACTGAGGATAGCCTTGTCTTCCTCCCGTGTCCTTGGCATAGTGGCCATTGTGGTCAGTGAATGAGTCCTGGGCAGAGACCAAAGAGCTGCAAGCCCCTATTTCTTGCAGTTGCAGCTGCAGCAGCAGCAGCAGCAGCAGCAGAGGAGCTTGGAAATACGCAGAGCATGGGCCATAATATGGCGACTGACTGAAAGGCTGGGAGGGGCATTGGAGGGGGAGGGGGACACAGCTGATTCCCTTCTAGGGGCAAGGGTGGGGTGGAGAGGGTGGAGGAGTGGGGAAGGGGAGGCTCTGTCACCTCAGGCAGAGCTGAATGTCACTGATGACTGATGGGTCCTGACAGGACCGAGGACAGGTGGACCCACCCTTCGGCTGCCTCCAGGGATCAGTGTATACTGGCACTGTCCTCACGGGCCCTCCAACAGCGCAGGTTTATGTTACTGACCCACACATTGGTCCGTGGGCACTGACCACAGCAGCGAATGGGTTAGGTAGGGCAGGCAGGAGCCTGGGAGGACGCAGACTCCATTGTGAATTGCAGCAGGGAAGGGGGTGGGGAGGTTGGGTGGGCAATATGGCGGTTGTGAAAGAGACCACGTCCTTGCACAGGCGTCCGCCCCCACCCATGCAGCATGCCTGCTGCTGCCTCCCCACAGTGGTGGCAATTACAGACCCCGCCCAATGCAGTCACCTGGCACCCCGCAGACGGGAAACAAGACTATCGCGTCATATGCCATCGCGTCTAGACGGTGCCAGTACGAGGGAATTTATCTAACACTCTTATCTGTATGACCCAGCAGGAAGCCTCTATAACATGTCAGTCCGGTGACACTGCATTTTTTTCACTCAGACGATTCAAACGATAGGCAAAGATATACAAATTAAATTTCACGTGAAGCTACTAGATAAATATGGCCGTAGCCTCCATCTAAGTTTCAGAGACGAATACACCCAGGGAATGCCAGAGCGTCCGGCAGACAGGCTGCGTCTGAAGGAAATTTAAAAGGCCTTCATTAAAGGCACACATAGCTGAGTCGCCGCGGGCATCGTGGCAGGTCGTGCAGCTTTCGGGACCCCGCCCGGCGGCCTCGCTCCAGAATATACCACCTGGGCCGCCCGGAGCCTCCGCAGCCCCCACGAGCTTCCGGCCCCAGCCTGCACCCACCGTTCCCCACCCTAGCCCGCGACCCCGCGGTACGCCCACCTTAGCGCCGATCTGGTTGCCGCACTGGCCCGCCTGGATGTGCACGATCTCGCGCATGGTGCCGGCTACGGAGCAGGTGGAGGCGCTGGCCCTGGGAGCTGCGTGCTAGGTGCAGACCGGCGGGCTCAGCAGCGCAGGGACCCGCGGCCGCGCCTCTGCTCCACTTTTTATGCTGGGAACCCCGCCCCGGCCGCAGTGACATCATGGAGGCGGGGTTACGGGCCGCGGAGGCGGTGCGGTGGGGACTGCGGTACCAGCAGAGGGAGCTGGGGCGCGGTGCGAGGTGAGAACCCCGGTCGCTGCGGCCGTGGGGTCTCGGGTGGGCGACCAGCCTAGGCATCCGGTGGCCGAAGGTCCAGGCAGCTGGCCGCCCTCTCCCCGACCCATGGGTGCTGCTGCACCCTGCGCTTGGTCCTTCAGTCACGCCGCAGTACCCGTTCCACCCCGCCCCCTCTGAGCCCTCGAGGGGAGCTGGAGACCGGGGTTCTGGAATCAGGGGGAGGGCTGCCTCCAAACAGGGTCTTCGCTTTTCCGGGGCGAGGAGAGGCGTCGAGTTCCCTTTTGGAGTAGGGAGGCCGGAACTGACGCATTTTCAGGGGGGTCTCTAGCTGTTCGCTAAGGTTTTGCCGCATCCTGGCAGGGTCCTGTACTCCGTGCCTTGTTCCCTTCCTGGTTCGAGCGGGGAAGGGGAACAGCATGGGGAGGAGCGGGGGTCCTGGGGAAGCTGATGGCAGCTGTCTTTAAGGCAAGCGAGGACGGCAGGGCGAAAGGGGTTTTCACCTCCACGTGTAAGGAAGATGGTTTAGGAGGGGCCAGGAAAAGTGCTCGGTGCTGGGTTTGTCGCAGGTCTGTTTTGGACTCAGTAAGTATGTTAACTCTTCCAAGAATGTTTACCCAGAGCCATACCCTTTTCCTGGTTAAAGGGAACCTTAAAATTATACATTTAAAAATTAGGCCGGGCGTCTGTAACCCCAGCACTTTGGGAGGCCAAGGTGAGAGGATTGCTTGAGCCCTGGGGGGTTCAAGACCAGCCTGAGCAACTTAGTGAGCCCTCGTCTCTACAATAAACCGCAAAAACTAGCTGAGTGTGGTAGTGTACGTCTGTGGTTTCGGCTACTTAGAAGACTGAGGTGGAAAAATCGCCTAAGCCCAGCAGGTCAAGGCTGTGGTAGTCGTGAGCGTGCCACTGCACTCCAGCCTGGGCAAAAAGAGTGAGACTCCAACTCAAAAAAATAAAAAATGCAATAAAATTAAAAGGTATTCCAAGATTAATAATGTTCCCTAGTTCCCCTTTGCAGAATCCTGGCAAGAAGTTATACATAGCCTGTCTTCCAATACCTCGCTTGACAAGGTGCTCACTACAGAACCAGTTATTGCACACTTGTGTGATAAGTGCTTTTCATGTGCATTTCATTTAATCCTCACAATAACCCTCCGATGTGGCTACTATGAGCATCATTTCCTGGGCAAAGAAGTTAAGGCTTAGAGAGTAAAATACTTGATCAAGGGCATACACTAAGAAGTAGAAGAGTCACATACCCGATGAATACAGCCTCATCTTGTTCCAGAGACCCTGCTGTTTCCACTCCCTAAATAGTCCCTGTATAGGCCAATTCTAAGATGGCCCAAGATTCACCTGGCCCCTGGTGTACACACACCTTTTCCCAGTTGTTCAACCAAACACTAATCTAGGTACTGCTAAGGTAGGATTTCGCAGGTGTAATTAAGGTTCCACGTCAGCTGATCTTAAGTCAGGGAAATTAGCTGGGTAGCCTCCCCTAATTACAGAGCCGAGGGTTTTCTCCAGCTGCTCGTAGAAGAGAACTGTCAAAGTTTGGAAGCCATAGAGACTCTCTCCTTATGAACTTGAAGGACTGGCTGCCCTGGTGTGGGGAGGGCCCTGTGGAAGGGAGCAGCCTCTGATCAACAGCCAGCAAGAGAATAAGAACCTCAGACCTATGATTCTAAGGAACTGGATTCTGCTGAGCCCGCCAACAGGTGTGGCAGAGGCCCCCGAGCTCCCGATGAGAGTGTGGCCCAAGCTGTGAGGACCCATCGAGCCCTGCCAGACTCCTGACCCACAGAAACTGTAGGAGATCGTGGCATTTTAAGCTGCAAACTTTATGGACCCTCGTTACACAGCAGTAAGAAATGAGTACATGGTTTCTTCTTTGATGAGCGGCTCAGGTCAAGTCCCTCAAAGCAGACCCTGAGAGGAAGATCTGAGTGGACACTGATTAGGGTGGTGTCCCTATGGAAAGCACTGGAAGGGTCGTGGGGAACAGAGGTGGGAAAGTGAAGGAAACCAACGGGCTGCATCAGAGAGCAGGTTACTGCTGTGAGATGCAAGGGCTCCACCCAAGGGGATCTGTCAGAGGCACATTGGAAGTTAACTTGGAGTTGTCTCACCTGAGGGGCAGGGAAGCTGGGCTCTTTAGCCTTCAGTCTGCCAATGAATGGGACCTATTTCCAAAAGGTTACCTCACTGGGCAAATGAGCCCTGAAGCACGTCACAGTTGTTTGACCTAGGAAACCACAAACATGTCTGGAAGGGCAAGGGCCAAAGGCACATGGCCCACACAGCAGTATCTGATACAAACAGAACTGTTAGGAAGTTTGTCTGCACCTACTGATGTGTGGCCCTTAGCCACTGGTCCTGCTGTGGCTGCGTAGCTGTCTTCTGTGGCTGCCTTTGAGATACCTGCCATGTTCACACTATCCCAGTGCTCTTCTTCCTAGCTAGGCATTTCCAGTCCCTCCCTGGCTACCCCTCCCCATGAAACAGGATTTTGAATCCTTTATAATCTAGAGGTGCACTAGATTCAGAAGTGAATGCAGAGACCAAATCTGTTCTCACTAGTTTGGCTGTCCTTGTTTGAAAGCTATAAAGATGCAGGTCTGACCACGTCAGCTGCTGGAGAGCTCATCAAGTTGGTGACTCATAGGAAGCCGTCCTGGTTCTTTGTGTAGCTGTTAGCAAACATTCACCCTCCCTGCTCCTCTGTTCTTATGCTTTGGATGCCAGGCAAGGACAAGTCATCCGCTGGGTGAGCTTAGGCACCGTCAGGGCCCAATACTGCAGGCTGCCTCCGCAAAGCTGGGCATGAAGTGCAGGTGGGGGAAGGGCACGTGTTCATGGCCAGCTTGCATAGGTCTGTGTTCAGCTGGTCTGGGAAGCGCAGACAGGTGGTCACCCCGCTCATGGTGGCCGACACCAGGTGATTGAGGTCACCGTATGTGGGGGTAGTGAGCTTCAGTGTGTGAAAGCAGATGTCACACAGGACCTCTTTGTCAGTGGAACAGGTTTCATTTGTGTTTTCTACCAGCTGGTGGACAGACGGGTGGCACTGAAGGGCTCCACATGGTGTCAGACACCTTGGATGAGGGCATCACGCTGAAGGTGTTCATGATGCGGTCTCAGTACTCCTCCCGAATACAGCTGATGAGCAGGGTGTCCATCCTGGAGCCCGTGCCATCCCCCAGTGAGTGGGTCAACTGAAATCCCTGGAGTGTGGAGAAGGTAGAAGTAGTCTTAGAGTGGCAGGTTCTTCTCTGTTAAATGCCATTTTTTAAAATTAAAAAAAAAACTTACTATGTATCAGTGACCCTCAAAAACACTGAAATTCATAATAAAGTAAAAAGCAAGTTTAATTCATATGAAGCTATTAATTGAGGAAGAGGATTAATAAACTTAGTTGGTTTTAAAGTACATATGTTTTAAGCATAGCCATTCTGTAAGTACTCAAATTAGGCGCAATTAACCAGGAAAGGGTGAAGGCACAGTGTACTCAGCAGAACCTGTAGCCTTGGAAGCCCTGCTGGCAGCTTTTCCTGGCTATCTCTTATTTTTGCCAGAGGCTGTTCTGTCCTGGGTGTCCTGTTGTCTGCAGGCTGACACTGATCTGAACCATGGAGAGTGACCAGAGTCATAACTGTTCGGGGATAGGGACTTGGCACTCTAAGACCTGTGTTTTGCACGATTGTTAAAAAAAAGGTGAGTCATGTGACCAGTTCCCACTTCCCGCTGGTTGTGACTACATACCAAACACAAAGTTGTCTGGCCTGAAGATCTGACCGAATGGTCCAGACCTGACCAAGTTTATCGTGCCTGGCTCCAAATCCACCAGGATAGCCCGAGGAATGTACTTATTACCTGTGGGGAACAAGAGCTGACTTAGACCTGCAGTTGGCGAAGCCCACATGGGCAGGGCTGTGCTCTATGCGGCTCTCACAGCAGCATTCATGAGAGAAAATTCCAGCTTCTGAGACAAAAGGAGAACAGGGTGCTGTTCTGCTTTTAAGAAAAAGGAGATACTGAGCTTGCAGAGCCATGTCAAACAGGCAGGAGTCTTAAGGAACCAGATAGGGTCTTTTTCTAGCAGTTGACATTTAAAGTGAGTAAGCAAGAAGCATGTCCTTGTCACTTGCATGTTCCTAGGGCATCTCATCTGCCACAGTGTGAAAGGCAAGAGTGCCTGGGCAAACACATCCAAGCACTCACCAGCAGCCTCAATGTAGTACACGTTGATTCTCTCCAGCTGCAATTCACTGTCTCCATGGTAACTGCTTGTGGGACCGATCCCATGCTCATCACTGATGACCTCCCAAAACTGAAACTAAAAGAATCACATCTTGGCATGCTATCCTACATGTCACTGAGGATAGCCTTGTCTTCTTCCCGTGTCCTTGGCACAGCGGCCATTGTGGTCAGTGAATGAGTCCTGGGCAAAGAGCTGCAAGCCCCTATTTCCTGCTGCAGCAGCAGCTGCTGCTGCTGAGAAGACTGGAAATCCGCAGAGCATGGGCCATCATATGGCAACTGACTGAAAGGCTGGGAGGGGCATTGGAGGGGGAGGGGGACACAGCTGATTCCCTTCTAGGGGCAAGGGTGGGGTAGGAAGGGTGGAGGGGTGAGCAGCTCTGTCACCCCAGGCAGAGCTGAATGTCACTGATGATTGATGGGTCCTGGCAGGACTGAGGATGGGTGGACCCACCCTTCGGTTGCCTCCAGGGATCAGTGTATCCTGGCACTGTCCTCATGGGCCCAACAGCACACGTTTATGCCACTGGCCCACACATTGGTCCGTGGGCACTGACCACAGCAGGGAATGGACTAAGAAGGGCTAGCAGGAACCTGAGAGGGTGCAGACTCCATTGTGAATTGCAGCAGGGAAGGGGACGGGAAAGTTGGGTGGGCAATATGGTGGTTGTAAAAGAGACCATGTCCTTGTACAGGTGCCCACCCCCACCCATGTTGTCTGAAATGGGGTCATAAAGTTATGCAGGGTGGGCTTATGTGCCTTCATGCACTCACCAAGAGAGTGTTTACACTGGACAGAGTTCAAGGAGGGGGGGCAGGGGAGTATTCACACTGGACAGAGTCCTTCACTTTTCTGTGGGATCTGTGGACAAGAGGGTGGGGAAGACTATACAGTTTTCCCCTACATCACCTCAACTTACTTTTTTTTCTACCTGATGCAGTGGTCCTGGGACCATGGCAGCAACTGTAGGTGCCAGAAGTAGAGATGATTGCGAAACAAGAAACTCACTGTGCTTTTAAACTTTAATGTCAGAGTTCCTAAGGGCCCAATGGTGTGGGTTGTGCCTTCACCTCATCTGGCAAAATTGGTGGTAATGTTGAATGCAGCAGTATAAACGAGTGGTCCAGAGAGCCCGCTAGTTCTGTCCCCGTGTACCCTGCGTGAGTGGGAGGGGATTGAAGCAGACGCTTATTGCTTCTGGTGATCTGTACCAATACAGTTGCCAAATCTAAAATCCTTTCCAATGGCAGAAACATTCAGTAAAAATAAAATAATATATGGAGAGAATGGGGAAGGTAGCTGAGAGTAAAGGGATGAATAAATGCTTTATGCAGTGGGGGATATTTACATTGGTGCTCTAAGAAAAATTCAGAACAAGAGTTGATACTGTCTCTTAGCACAGTTACACCAGATGCCCAAAAGGGACGAGCCATATGCTGCTGAGACCACACCTGCTTTTGGAGCCTGACCATGTCAGTGAAAGCATCACTTGGGGAGATATCTTAGACATATGATATGATTATGATGATGATGGACTGAATAATTGTTAATGACTAAGTGGAACCCTAGTGATGTACCAGTATCTTTTCATTCTTATCTTTCAGGTTACCATACTGCAATATGAATAACAATAGCCTTATTATCAATAAGGTTCAACTACCTTATATAAATAGACCTTATAATGATACTGTATAGATAATCAAATATATTGAGAGATTGAGTTAGAGTCTCAAAGTTAAACCCTCAAGTTTCTGGGAAACTTCTATTTTTGATCTTAAGTTTTTTAACTGATTGGGTGAGGTCATCTGCATGATGAAGAATAATCCCATTTGTTTGTTTGTTTGTTTTTAGTAGGAGTCTTAGTCAGTCACCCAGACTAGAGTGCAGTTACATGCTCACAGCCACCACAGCCTCGACCTGCTGGGCTCAGGTGATCCTTCCACTTCAGCCTTCCAAATAGCTGAAACCATAGGCATGTGCCACCACACCTGGCTATTTTTTTGATTTATTGTAGAGATGAGGGCTCGCCAAGTTGCCCAGGCTGGTCTCAAACCCCTGGACTCAGGCATTCCTCTTGCCTTCCCCTCCCAAAGTGCTGGGATTATAGGTGTGAGCCACCCCACACTCAGCAAATCTGTTTTATTTAAATCAAACTGATTACAAATATCAATCTTGCCTACAAAATACCTTCACTACAAAATAGTCTTCACAGCAACATGTAGACTATTGTTCAGTCAAACAGCTGGGTGCCATCACCTTGCCAAGTTGACACAAAAAAAGTCCCAGCACTTTGGGAGGCCGAGTTGAGGGGATTGCCTGAGCCCACGGGTTCGAGAACAGCCTGGGCAACTTGGTGAGGCCTCATCTCTACAATAAATCAAAAAATTAGCCAGGCGTGGTAGCAGGTGCCTGTAGTTCCAGCTACTTGGAAGACTGAGGCAGAAGGATCGCCAGAACCCAGCAGGTCAACGCTGGGGTGGCTGTGAGCATGCCACTGCACTCCATCCTGGGTGATGGAGTGATGTGACTCCAACTCGAAAAAAAAAAAATGTGACCATGACAGAATGGATAGTCAGGAATCAGAGGAATTGGCAGCTATCATTCAATTTGAACTGGCACTGATGGTTCCCCAAGGAAACAACCAGATAGATCCCCCATTAATTCATTCAGTGAACTCCATAGTAAAAAAAAAAAAAAAAGGCCCTCCTCATGGGCTCCGAGATTTCTGTTGGTTCTTGGTGCCTCGCTTAAAAATGACAGATAACCAAAGATTACCAGACACCTGTAGAAAGCCTGTATCATGAAAGAGAGGCCCAAACAAACAAAAGAAACATGGAGAAAATTAGAGACAAGAAAACGTCTTTAAAAACCTCATGAAGCCGGGCTTGGTGGCTTAGCCTGTAATCCCGTGCTTTGGGAGGCTGAGGTGAGTGGATTGCCTGAGCCCGCGAGTTTGAGACCCACCTGGGCAACTTGGCAAGACCTCATCTCTACAATAAATAAAAAAATTAGCTGGGCATGGTAGCGCATGCCTGTAGTTCCAGCTACTTGAAAGGCTGAGGCGGAAGGATCACCGAAGCCCTGCAGGTCGAGGCTGCGGTGGCCGGGAGCAGCCACTGCACTCCAGTCTGGGCGACAGAGTGAGACTCCAACTCAAAAACAAACAAACAAACAAACAAACAAAAAACCTCATGAATCTACTCAGATAAGAGATGATAATGAAGCCACAAAATAAGAATAGGATGATATAAAAAATAAAATTTGGAGAATAAAAAATGTTCTTGGGAACTACAAAATGTAAGAACACAAATGAAAATTGTGTGGTGGTCTTGGAAGATATACCAAGCAAATCTCCTAGAAAGTGCAGTGAAAAGGGAAGGGGATGGAAAACAGGAGAGAACTGACAGGAAATGAGAAGACTAGCCCAGATGTTCCAACATTGGATGGACAGGAACCCTGCAGAGAAGAACTGAAAAGAAAACCAGGGAGAAACCTGATCATATAAATATATCAAGAAAAATGACTGAAGAACACGAGTTTTCAGATATGCATCTATATGGTAAAGACCGTCATCTTCTCATTCAAAAGCCTGTGTCATTATTTTGAAATTATTTGTCTCAGATTGATTCCTGGGGAAATGTACTGAGAGGAAGATTTGTATGTAAAGTATATCAGAGAATGAGTGAAGGATGGAGGATTGGGGATGCCAAGAATTGAATTGTGCAGTCCCAGGAACAAGGTCAGCCAATCTCAAGGGGTGCTCTGGAGCCCAGATGGCCCCTCAGAGATGTCCCACATTGAGACAGAGGGACTAAACCTTTGTAGCCTCTTCACACTGACCAGCCCTTGCACGTAAGCCATCCCCAAGGGAATGTGACTTTGGTTGGGGCTTCTCTCTTTAATTGAAGGCAGCACTAAGAAAGGGGTCCCCTGAGGTCCGGCATGGGTTGTGACTTGGGCTAGCTGGGGAGGTGAGTGCTTCATCGCCATGGCGGGGAATCTGCTGGTACTCATAGCTTCCACTTTGTTAATTAATCTGGAAGCTTCTAGTTTGAACTCCTTTGAAGCCTTTAATGCACACCTGGTCAACAACCTCTAATTATACTGCACAGCTTTGATTGTGGTCTGCTTGCAGACAGGGTGTGTTTGGGGATGCCCATGCATGAAACAAGGTGGGAGGTGGGGGACGCGGCCCTGATTGGGGAATGGCACAGTTGCCCAGTACTGCCTGCGTGGGAAGTATGTAGTCTCTCCAATTCTGGGGGCAGCATTAAAAGGCCTATTGTTGCTGCACAAGTCAGTAAGATGGATCTTATCAGTAATAATGCTGCCTGCAGAGACAAAAGTGACTCCATCTTGGTCGCTTATCTACCATGTTGACTCCTGATTAGCCCGAGTCCCATGAATGCCTCCTGGTTTCCTCTTTATTTGCTGTCCCTAATGTAAGAACATGTCCTCCTGATTTTAGATCAAAGCAACCCTGACATTATGATAGGCTGTTATGCACATAGTATCCTTGCCTGTCCTGGAGGGCTGCCTTTCATTGTCTTGCTGGAGCACATACCCCTTTGCTTGTGGTCTGTAAGTCCTGGGTCTGCAGAGTAACAGTGTGGAGATCTTCCTGTCTTATGGCCACCCAAGACCAGGCTTCTCTCTCAAGTTCCCCTATTAAAACACCCTATACTGACAAATTGGGTTGGTCTGCCTTGTTCTTTGGTTTCTGGGCTCCTTTGGGATCTAGGGGTCACTTTGCATATATGGCCCTTTTGCTGAACACTGCCATCTTCCTATTGCTATATCTGACTCCCATATCCACCTCCTCATCTGGGTCCAAACTCAAGCAGAGAAAAGGGAGCTCTCTTTATGAGGCCCTTCAAAAGTCCTACTGTGTAGGTATGCTTATTCAAAGAGCATCTAAAACACTAAATTTTAAAAATTTACACAAGTGATGAATTAGAAGTATTTGCTTCTTAAATGATTTTTAAAATTATAAAAGGTTGATCATCTAACACCACATAACAAACTTTCTTATTAAATTTTAAGTATTACTCCAGTGATTCAAATTTTTTTTAGATTAGAAAATATAGTGTATTTAGAAAGGAAATTAGAGAGAGAGAGAGAGATTCACCTCTCCGAGGTAGGAGGGGGGTCAAAGCTTAGGAAACATGGCAATGGCCATAGCTCAAAGAGCATATGGCCACACCAGTCTAGTAAGGCAATGGCCCAGTCACACAAATTGAATGAATTCATTACCAATGTTGTTTCTATATCATATCTAGATCCTATTTATTCAGTGGTGTCTGTTGAATGCAGCAAGCTTGTGAGGTGAGTAGGAGAGAAGGGAGGGAATCCACACTGAGAGCCTCCTTGAGGTCTATAGTCAGCTATGGCGCTTCGGCCACACACCCCCACACATGAGAGGTAGATGTCATCGACTCCTCGCATGTGAGGAAACTGGTTCAGAGGGTTAATCAAATGGCCTGGCATCACACAATGCCAGCAAGAAATCATCGACTGTATCCGCTGCTGCCTGACAGCACATTTTCTGAAGTTTCACATCCAAGCTGTTTCCTAGGTAACCACCACACAGCCTGCAGGACTGTCTGCATAAACAGGGAGGAAGATGGGAAATCCAGCCAGCATCTCTCATTTCCTGCGCCGACAATAGTGCAGCCCTTTGTCAGGGTGTTAATGTGGCGAAAACAGAAAGCCCCAAGCTTGTCCGTGGGATTCTAGTTCAAGTGAGATATTTCCACTCACTGAAGGACCTGATTCATTGAGAATCTTGACTGTCAGAGCATTGAGCCTGTTTCTATTTTTATTCACTCCCCTGCCTTTCCTTTTCTCTCAAGCTTTTTGTTCTTGCAGTATAAGAGAAATAGTGAGCACTCATTCACACGGTCTTGAGAAATGCCAGAATCTCCATGACCCACTCCCATCCTCCCATGGGCAAAAGACTCTAGTCCTCACCAGCCCCCATCCTGGAAGTAGCCAGGACAGGGCCCAGGGCTGGTATAACTGTGTCACATGCCCTATTCATCCTGGTGCGGCATCTTTGCTTGCTGTGTTCTGTCCTGTGATGATCACTGCAGATGGCCACTAGGACTTAAATAATCTGCTCTGCCTGCCCTGTTGCTAGAGCCAGGCTTAGGATGACAGACTGAGTGAGGGCAATGAGAGTTGCATCAGCTCACTCCTTCACTGCCTTTAACAATTTGATCTTCATCCATCCAAAGCATCTTCTTTACCCTTTACAGAGCAGCTGCAATGCATTTCACTTTTATGAGCAGCTCTCTTCTGACATAAATATTAATGAAGTTCAAGCTCATGGGTGTTGCTGAAAGTCACTTTTCTTGGTAACATTATATGAAAGAGACAAGTTGGAAATGTGCCAGTGCTATTACACATGGTTAACATCTTCACTTGTCATTTTAAATATCAGTGGCCAGTGGCAGCATGGTTGTAGGTCCAGGTCAAGAGGTGCCAGCCTAGCTGTGGTGGGGGCCCACAGGTATGGGGAATGGTGGGCACAGATGTAGTGTTGTGGGAAGGAATTTACATCCAGGGATCCGAGCTGGTGGTTTGAGGTGCCTGGCACAGTCTCTGAATTTGACAGTGCACCAAGCTAAGCTTTTAGTTCTGGACAGGGCAGACACAGGATAGAGAGAGATCAGGGCCAGGGCTCAAGGCCCAGGCAGCAGGGTGGGACAGACACAATCCCAGGACACCACAACTGGCAACTGGATATTGGGTGATCCTGTTGAATACCATTGCTACATTTCTCGGGTGTGGTGATGGCATTGTGGTTACATAAGAGAATGTTTTTGTCCTTAGGAAGTATGTGCTGAAACTTTTAGGGTGAAGTGTCATGATGTCTGCAATCTACTTTCAAATAATTCAGCAAAAACAAAAAACAAAAAACAAAAAAACCAAACAATTTATTTACATGCAAACATGGCAAAATGTTTAAAAAAAAAACAAAACTGTTGAAGTTAGAGGAAGGATGTGCAAGGGCTGATTCTGCTGTTCTTTCAACCTGTAGTTTTAAGTTTTTTTAAACATTTTTTTTGATGTTTTCAAAACAGGTTAATGATTGATTCCAGGCCTGGAAACAGAAAGTTTTCCTCATAAGTAGCCTAGAGTTCAAAACTAGAATAAGTGCTATAGTTAGTTACTATTTGGCTGACTTCCTCATCTTAAATGTATAGTCCAGACAGGATGGAATGTGGCAAAAATGCTACCTTTAAATCCAACCAATTAAAAATACATTTCATGAAGCAGGCTGGTGAGTTCTATTTTTATCTTGTATTTTCTTGTTCTTGCATTTTTATTGTTTAATTATTTTTCTCATTCAAAGGAGCATTTTATCTGATGACCTGTCCTGTGGCCAGAAGTGGAAGCTTGTGCTGTCTAGTCATTATACCACAAAAAAATGGTTGGTAAGTCTTCTAGATCCTTGCATGATCCTGCTTTTGTAGCCAAGGGAGATAACTCAATCAGCCAACACACACATCTGGCCACTTGCTCATATTAGCATGAAAAAGTAGGTTTTTTATATTTTGATGCTGGGGCAAATATATCATGAATACCTTACTCAAATAAGAAAAGGCGTGAAAATTACATGATGTTACCTGTCTCCCTTCCTAGCCTGTAAGGGCAGGAACAGTATCTTATGTATATTTGTACCTCCATTGCCTAGTACCATAAATATTTGCTGAATAAATAAATAAATTAGAAAATAGAACTATGATGATTCCACAAATCCATAATATTATTTTTTTAACTTACGATGCTTGTAGACTAAATATAGCAGATTGATGTCCAGCGCTCAGGGGAAATTCTTAGTATATAAAAGATCTATATGGTTAAGCAAGGATTAGATGTTGACATGCAAAAAAGAAAATCATGATTGTGTTTGGTGGGATTTGGGTTAGTTTATTTTGTACTGTGTACCATTTTGTTTTTTAATGAAAGTAATTTATAAATGGATATTACCTTTGTAGGCAAGCCAACTGAGGCTGCTTTAACATAGAAAAGAAATAGCACAACGTGAAGAATTACTGCCTCTGTTTACGTGGAGTTGGAGTCTAGATTCAAAGAAATATGTCAATTTTATTAGATTGTTGAGAAGAAGAGAGTTATTGAAAGTAACAAGATTTGGAATCACACTGCACCTAGTGCCTTGGCCTTGTTCCAGAAACTCCTTGTGGGCAGGAGGCTTGGGTAGGCAGGTGCACATGTGAAAATAGTGTAACCTCTGTAATGCATCAACATACAAGAAGGGTAGAAGGTCAACTTGAATTGCAGGAATGTGTTTCTTAAAAGGTATATTCAATGCTTGATAAACGGTAAATCTACAGTATTTTAAAAGTAAAAATGATTAAACTGGCTGGGCATGGTGGTAGGTACCTGTAGTCCCAGCTACTTGGGAAGCTAAGGCAGGATGATGATTTGACCCTAGGAGTTTGAGGCAGCAGCAAGTGATGATCATGCCACTGCACTCCTGCCCGGGGCCATAGAGTGAGAAACAATTTTTCTTTTTGAGTTGAAGTCCCACTCTTGTTGCCCAGGCTGGAGTGCCGTGGCATGCTCATGGCCACCACAGCCTTGACCTGTGGGCTTAGGCGATCCTTCCTCCTCAGCCTTCCAAGTAGCTGGAACTACAGACGCACGCCACCATGCCTGGCTAGTTTTTGTGATTTATTGTAGAGTTGAGGTCTCACCAAGTTGCCCAGACTGATCTTGAATCCCCAGGCTCAGGCATTCCTCTCGCCTCAGCCTCCCAAAGTGCTGGGATTACAGCCTGAGCCACCGCACCTAGCCCAGTCTTTTTTTTTTTTTTTTTAAAGGTAAAAATGGTAGCACCCATTTCTGAACACATGGGGTTGTCTACAAATTCTAGAGTACTTTATCCTAAACTGTAAACATTAATTTCACTGGATGTATTCAAAAGCACTGTGTGGATTTAAAGCTAATGTCCCCAATAACATATGAATGAAGTTAATTCTCACTGATAATTAAGAAATACAGACAGGATAATAATAATAATAATAATAATAATAAATATCTTTTTTATCAGGTTGGCAAAAATTTTTAATTTGATGATGTCCATTGTTGCAGAATATGAATTCCTAGTACATAAAACACACATGTATAAAAAATTTTAAAGCTTTCCTAAAATTGACCTTAATTCAAGAGCCCCCATTCTGCTTGTTAGAAACAACTTAACTTAGTCAATGCAGGTTAATCTTTGTCAGTCCATCAGCTTCTCTTCCAATCTGAGGTTGATTCTAAGAGAAGTTGTGTGTGTTGCCAGAGCTTGCATTCCCCTTCACTATCGTTAGTCCATGCTGGCACCTGAGAGATGCCCACATTCCCCTGGAGTCTTCCCTAATAAAGTTTATGCTCATATATCTTGCCTTGTCCCATTGTCTAATGAGGCCTCTTTGGATCTCCTCTCTCAGCTACCTCCATACCCTTCTAAGTAAAAATATGGAAAATTCTCCAAATCTCTCCCACAATGTCCTAGGACCTAGTGAGGTCCCACAGAACAGCCTCAGGACCTCTCAGCCTGGATTCTTGTCTTGCTATTTATTTATTTATTTATTTTTGAGTTGGAGTCTCATTCTGTTGCCCAGACTGGAGTGAAGTGGCCGCTCCCAGCCACTGCAGCCTCTAGCTGCTGGGCTCCAGCAATCCTTCTGCCTCAGCCTTCCAAGTAGCTAAAACTACAGGCTCGTGCCACCACACCCAGCTGATTTTTTGATTTATTGTAGAGATGAGGCCTTGCCAAGTTGCCCAGGCAGGTCTGGAACCCACAGGCTCAGGCAATCCACTCACCTCGGCCTCCCAAAGGCGCGGGATTACAGGCTGAGCCACCGAGCCCGGCAAGCCAGATATTAAAGAGATTTTCAAAAATATAAAACAATGCCACTTGTGTCACTAAGTTATTTCTTGCCTTAGTAGATATAATTTTTTCACAAAAATGATGTTAATATGTAATATATTTGTTTTAAGTGGATTAATGAATATATATTTAAAAATTCTCTCAGTTTCAATTAATGATATAAATATTGATAGATATAAGCCACATAAATAAAAGCTTGTTGGGGCCCTCAATAATTTGAAGAATGTAAAAAGCCCCTGAGACCAAACAGCTTGAGAAACACCAGTTTAGACCTGGAACGGTGTCAGGGTTGCTTCCTACATCATCTCATTGATGCTTTCACAGACCCAGTTGTTCATGCATTGTCTATTGCTGTTTTTGTGCTACATCAGCAAGGTCAAGCAGTGTTCATGTTTTACTTTAAATGTTTTAGTTATTTATATTAGATGTTTTACAATTCTGTCTTCTGCTTACTCTGTCATTCTCAATATATTGGCTTATTCTCTTAAATAGGCTCTCCTCATGGTAGCAAATGGACACACAGAAATGACAGAAACACCTGCTGCAACAGTTTCTGGTGTCACATGTCCTCAGAGGCAGAAAGGGCACTATTTCTTTTTGCCCAACTACTTTTCAAGGAAAATCTTTTTCAGAACCCATGTGCTGTTTATTTATTTATTTATTTTTTACCATGTAATAACCTCCAAAAATGCCTCCTGAAGAAGGGTGTAAGAAGTAATTGATACCAGACCAACCTTTCTACTATAAACAACTAGAAAACTGGCTTCAGTCTTTGGAAAATAGATACTAATGACTATAATCTTGACAAGAAGAAAAACAATGAGGTGAGCCCAGCAATCATTCCAGTTTTCTGCTGGAGGGACTTTCTAACTCTGGTGCAGAGAAAAGGCACCCACATAGAGCACAGCAGTCTTGCTGAGCTGAGAATACAGAAACAGGTGCTTTGAAGGCTGAGGGGGGTTGAATTTTCAGAGATATGCAGATTCATAGCTCCATAAATATGCATAGTACCCTTGGAGATTTTGGTTGAGTGCTTGGTTGTGAGTGCACGTGAGATTCTACAAGGCTGTGCAAAGAACAACTACCAGGGAAAGAACAACAACTGGGTAATTATAGTTTGTACAATGCTAGGAGACATTTGGGCTCTGAGTAGCTACTTGGAGCTTTCTTAATGAATACCTGGGGCATTTAGTAGAAAGCCCAGCAAGGTCATGCCTTTGGAATATAAGTAAAGCAGCACTAGCATAGAGTCTACTCCAGATCCACCCTAAAAGATCTTAAAGGCAAGCCAAGTTTTATCAAGCCATGTTGATAAAACTATGCCTGCAGTAAATTAACTGCCTACAAGAATGAAATTCAATGCTCATTAAAAGAAGACAACAAAGTCCAACAATGAAACATTCAAAATGTCTGGCATTCAATCAAAAGATATTAGACATGCAAATTAGTAGGAACATCCAACCCACAATCAGGAGAGCAATCAAGTCAATAGAAAAACACCCAGAAATGACAGAAAAAATGTAATTATCAGACAAGAAATTTAAAACAGTGAATATAAATATGCTAAAGAATTTAAAGTAAAACATGAACACAACAAGGAGATAAATGGTAGCTATAAAGATAATAATTATTATAGTGTGTGAATTATATCTCAATTTTAAAATAAAATAAGTAGAAATTATGGAGCTAAAAACATAATGTTTGAAGTGAAAATTTTACTGGCTGGTCTTAACAGAGTATTGGACACTGAAGGGGGACAAAAAGTGAATTTAAAGACATAGCAATAGAAACAATCAAATTGAAGGACAGAAGGATGAAAAGAGACTTTTAAAAAATGAGCATCCCCTCAGTTCCCTGCGAGACAATATCAAGCTTACATATAACTAGAATTCAAGGAGGAGAGGAGAGGAAGAGAGGCAGAGCATTTTTGAAAAAATAATGGCCAAAGTTCTTTCCAGTGTTAATTTTTTTTTTCTTTTAGAAAGTAGGTTTTATTAAGAAGACAGAAAAGCTCCCACAATGAGAGGGGACCTGGAAGAGGTTGCCCACCAGTTTTAATTTTTAAAAAATATTAATTTATAGATCCAAAAAGCTCAGCAAAGCCCAGCAGGATATGCAGGAAGAAAACTACAGCAAGACCCAACATAACCATATTGATGAAAACCAGTAATAAAATCTTCAAGAAAGCCAGAGAAAAAGATATGTTTCATAACAACATAAAGGGTACTTGATCCTAAACCAAGGGAAGTGAGAACCAATTGGAGGCCCAAACTTCCCCTGTAAATAAATTACTTATGTACTTAATCCTGATTTGTAATCTTTAAAATAAAATAGTTAAAAAAAAAAAGACATGTTGCATACAGGGAAAAGCTATAAATGTCTGCTGACTTCTTATCATAGACCATGTAAACAAGGGAACAATGGAATAGCATCTAGAAATGCTGAAATAATGCCTAACTAGAATTTTAAATTTTAAATAAGGCCAACCTAGGATATCAAAATATTCTTCAAAAATGAAGATTAAGCCGGGCTCGGTGGCTCAGCCTGTAATCCCGCGCCTTTGGGAGGCTGAGGTGAGTGGATTGCCTGAGCCCGCAGGTTCGAGACCCGCCTGGGCAACTTGACCTCATCTCTACAATAAATAAAAAAATCAGCCGGGCATGGTAGCGCGTGCCTGTAATTCCGGCTACTTGGAAGGCTGAGGCGGAAAGATCGCCGGAGCCCAGCAGGTCGAGGCTGCGGTGGCTGGGAGCGGCCACTGCACTCCAGTCTGGGCGACAGAGTGAGGCTCCAACTCAAAAAAAAAAAAAAAAAAAGAAGATTAAAATTAAGACATTTCCAGATAAGCAAAACAATTATCACCAGCAGACTTGCACTACAAGAAATGTTAATTTCTTCAGGCTAAAGGAAAATGAAACCAGAGTGAAATTCAGGGCAACACAAAATAATGAACAGTAGAAATGGTAAGTATGTGGGTAAATTTTAAAGTGAGCCTGAGGAGAAAAGGGAAGTAAAACATATGTTTTCATGCACACATACACCCCAGATAGAGTCTAGATCAAGTTTTAAGAGCCTAGGCCAGGTACAGTGGGTCATGTCTGTAATCCCAGCACTTTGGGAGACTAAGGCAGAAGGATTGCTCGAGACCAGGAGTTCAAGACCAGCCTGGGCAATGTGGCAATACCCCCATCTCTTCAAAAAAAATTTTAAAACTAGTCAGTCCTGGTGGCACACACCTGTAGTCCCAGCTACTCAGGAGACTGAGGCAAGAGAATCACTTGAGCCCAGGAGTTTGAGGCTGTGGTGAGCTATAATTGTACCACTGCACTCCAGCCTGGGTGACAGAATGAGACCCTGTCTAAAAATAATAACAATAAAAAAGGCCCTAGGAGACACCTCAGCAACTTCAGAGTTGCCGAGTGACTGGTGATACAACATAACTTCTAAGGCTGGAGTTGAGGCTGGCAAGCCCTCCAGGAACTCAGCCGCTTTATATAAAAGACACATTTGTACTGTTGCTTATGCGATCTGGAGACTCCAGCTAACTTCTGGACTATATGCAACACTGTTCTCTCCACAGCCTATCTGAAAATGGCTTGACCTTGGCTCTGACTCTTATTCCAGAGCCAGTGGCTATACACTTATTCCTGCCCCATCCCCTAATTTAGACAGTAGCCCAGAGGTTTTCTTGGTGATACTTGGAGAAAGGAGAGAAGGACCAGCCAAACTTCTCATACTGCCATTGTTTAGGCTTATGGGTATTATGACATTGTGTCCAATTCCTTCTTTAGGCCACGTTCCCCCCACCCTGCATATTGTCTGCTATGAGCTTTAGACTACCGAGTTTCACTTTTTATCTTAACTTGGCCACCTTGGGAGTCCTAAGAAAATGTGTTATGTGAATAAAGCATAAGCTAGGATGCGCAAGCCAAGTGCCACCACCAACACGATTCACATATGATCTAGAAAATCTCTCTAATTCCAGTTTCTAGCCCTTCTTGTCTGTCTGTCCCTCATCACCAGATTACCCGCTACAAGTAATCACTCTATATATTATGTTGTGTTCCCCCTACATTCATTCATTCAAATCCTAACCCCCAACATGATGGTCTTAGGCCTTTGGGAGGTGATCAGGTCATGAGGGTGCAACCCTCATGGATGGGATTAGTGCCCTTGTAAAAGGGATGCCATGGAGCTCCCTTGCTCTCTTTCTACCATGTGAGGACACTAAGGTGTCCATCTGCAACTGAGAAGAGGGCCCTCACCGGAGTCTGGCTATGCTGAAACCCTGATCTCACACTTCCTACCTTCAGAACCATGAGAAGTGAGTTTCTGTTGTTTTTAGGCCACTCATTCTCTGGTACTTTGTTATAGCAGCCTGAATGGGCTAAGGTATTGTAAATACCATGTGACCACCCTGTTCAAAACTGTCTTCTAATCCCAGATAGAGTGACTGCCAACATGTTTGTAATGAGGACCCAGGGGTAGAGGACCAAGGGAAAGAGCTAAGGATCAAAATAGATGATGGACCAGTGATGAGACACATGCCAAGTGTGCTTGGAGATGTGGAAGAACTGACATCTCTCCATTGCTGCTGGTGGAATTAAAAGATTCTTCTTCATTCTAGGCATCTGAATTACAAAAGCAATGCAAGAGCAAAACATCAAAAGTAGGTTTAATAGTCTCCCTCCTTCTGTTCCTCTGACACCACAACATACTGTATATATTTCTTCTTTTTTTTTTTTTTTTGAGTTGGAGTCTCACTCTGTCACCCAGACTGGAGTGCAGTGGCCACACCCGGCCACCGCAGCCTCGACCTGCTGGGCTCCGGCGATCCTTCCACCTCAGCCTTCTGAGTAGCTGGAATTACAGGCACGCGCTACCATGCCTGGCTGATTTTTTTAATTTATTGTAGAGATGAGGTCTCGCCAAGTTGCCCAGGCGGGTCTCGAACCCACGGGCTCAGGCAATCTGCTCACCTCAGCCTCCCAAAGCACGGGATTACAGGCTGAGCCACCGAACCCGGCTCATATTTCTTCTTAATCATGACCCTGGAGAGATGGTTTCATGGAAATTTACAAGTTTTCACTGCAAACATGATTACTTCAAACCTTCATTCTATTATTATTATTATTTCTTTTTTGCTGATTCTATTTTTATTTATTTATTTATTTATTTATTTATTTATTTATTTATTTATTTTTGGGGGTTGGAGTCTCACTCTGTTGCCCAGGCTGGAGTGCAGTGGCACGCTCACAACCACCGCAGCCTTGACCTGCTGGGCTCAGGTGATCCTTCCTCAGCTTTCCAAGTAGCTGGAACTACAGGTATGTGCCACCATGCCTGGCTAATTTTTTTATTTATTATAGGATGAGGTCTTGCCAAGTTGCCCAGGCTGGTCTCGAACCCGTGGGCTCAGGCAGTCCTCTCACTTCAGCTTCCCAAAGTGCTGGGGTTATAGGCGTGAGCCACCATGCCCAATCTGCTGATTCTATATTATAACATAGAAAAATGTCTTTGTTTTGTGTTGTTGTGTGTGTGTATGTGGTTTGTGAATGGGGTTGTGATTTCAAGAAA
>CAUYQG010217193.1:0-12397 GCA_963574415.1 Tarsius wallacei | reverse complement strand
AGGGGACACAAACAAATGGAAAAATATCCCATGCTCATGGATTGGAAGAACCAACATTGTGAAGATGTCCATCCTACCTAAGGCAATCTACAGATTCAACGCAATACCCATCAAATTACCAGCAACATTCTTCTCAGACCTTGATCATCCAACGTATTACCACAAGAAAATGTCGGACTGTGGGTTTCGGGTTCTGTTCAGGAATTGGCCACCAGTTCCAATTTCCATGAGGGTATGCCCTTCATTTTCAAGGATTCTTATGGTTTGAGGTTTTACATTTAGGTCTCTGATCCATTTGGAGTTAATTTTTGTGTATGGGGACAGGTAGGACTGTCTGTCTTTCAAAGTAGTTGTACCTTTTTTGCATTTCCACCAACTGCAAATGAAAGCTCCTGAGTTATACACATCCTTGTCAATATTTGGTATGGTCAGTGTTCCAGATTCTGGTCATTCTAATAAGTCTGTAGTCATATCTCATTGTTTTAATTTGAATTTTCCTGATGATATATAATGTGTTGCATAATTTCATATACTTATTTGCCGTCTGTATATATTATTGGTGAGGCATCTGTTAAGGTCTTTGGCATATTTTTTAATTAGTTTTTTTCTTTCCTTATTGTTGATTTTTAAGAGTTCTTTGTATATTATGGATAACAGTACTTTATCAGTTGTGTCTTTTTCAAGTATTTTATCCTAGTCTGTGGCTTGTCTTCTCATTCTCTGGTCATTTTTTTTTTTTCAGAGCAGAAGTTTTAACTAAATGTTAATAATGTCCAGCTAATTAATTATTCCTTTCATGGATTACATCTTTTGTATCGTGTTTTTAAAGTTCTTGCCACACCCAAGGTCCTCTAGGTTTTCTCCTATTTTATATTCTGGGAGTTTTATAGTTTTGCATTTTACTTTTAGGTCTAGGATCCATATTGCGTGAAATCTATGTCTAGATTTGTGTGTGTATGTTGTTCTATTAGCAATTTTGAAAATACTATATTTGTTTCATTGTATTGACTTTGCCCCTTTGTCAAATATCAGTTGATTACATTTATGTAAGTCTATTCCTGGATTCTCTATTCTGTTCCATTGATCCATTTGTCTCTCTTTTCATTGATACTATTTTGTCTTATGTACTGTAGCTTTACAGTAATTCTTAAAGTTGAGTAATGTCAGTCCTTCAACTTTGTTCTTTTCCTTCAATATTGTGTTGTCTATTCTGGGTCTTTTGTGTCTCTATATAAACATTAAAATCAGTGTATTAATCTATACAAAATATGTTGGAATTTTGATTGGGATTTCATCGATTCTATTGATCAGGTTGAAAATAACTGACATCTTGACAAGACTGTTTCCTATACATTAACATGGAATATCTCTTCATTTATTTAGTTGTTTGATTTTATTCATCAAAGTTTTGTAGTTTTCATTGTACAGATCTTGTACAATTTGCATTTTATCTGTACTTAAGCATTTCATTTTCTGAATGCTAATATAAATGACATTGTCTTTTTAATTTAAAATTTCACTTATTTATTGCTAGTATATAAAAAAAATCCTGACTTTTGTAAATTAACCTTGTAGCCTGCAACCTGACCATTTTCTACATGGACAATCATGTCATCTGTAAAGTAAAACAGTTTTATTTTTTCTTTTCAATCTGTATTCCTATTTCTTATTTTACTTGTCTTAATATATTAGCTAGTAGTTTCAGTATGATGTTGAAAAGAAGTTGTAAAAGTGTTCACCTTTTCCTTGTTTCTAATCTTAGTGGAAAATCTTCAAGTTTCTCACAATTAAGAATGATGTTAGCTATAGGTTTTTGTAGTCATATTATACAAAGTTGAGGAAGTCCCCCTCTATTCCTATTTTACTAAATTACTTATGAGTGAGTGTTGGATTTTGTCAAACATTTTTTCTGCATCTATTGATACGATCATATAATTTTTTTTTTTTAGCCTACTTACATAATGGATTATAATAATTGATTTTCATATGGTGAACCAGTTTTTTGTACCTGATATTAAATATGGTGGTATAATTATTTTTATATATTGTTAAATTCCTTTTGCTACTATTTTGTTGAGGATTTTTGCCTCTTTAGTCATGAGATATATTGGCTTGTAGTTTTCTTTTTTTTGTAATGTTTTTTTCTGGTTTGGGTATCAGGGTAATGCTGACCTCATACAATAAATTAGACAATATTTCATCTGTTGCTATTCTCTGAAAGAGATTGTAAAGAATTGGTGTGATTTTTGCTTTAAATGTTTGGTATAATTCACCAATGAACTTCCTTTGACCTGGTGCCTTCTGGTTTGGAAGGTTTTGTAATAGATATATTTCTGTTCAGATTATCTATTTCTTCTTGTGTAGTTTTGGCAAGTTGTGTGTTTCACATACTATAATTGCTCAATTTCATTTTGGTTATAAAATTTGTGAGCAAAGAGTTGTTTATAGCATTTTGAAAATATTCTTTCAATGTTCATAACACCTGTAGCAGTGCTTCCTATTTTCTGATCTTAATCATTCGTGTCCTCTCTTTTTTTCTTTGCTTGTTTACTGGCTTACTAACTTCAGTGACATTACAAGAAACCAGCCATCGGTTCTGCTAATTTTTTTCTATTAATTTCTTGTTTTTAATTTTGTGACTTTCACTCTTGTTCTACATCTTATATTTTAATTAGATATTTTATAGGGTTTCCTCTCCTTTGTAAGCATACAAGTTCTCTTGTTCTCCCCTTTTTTTAACTTTTAAAAATTATTACCTTAGCATCCCCAGTAAGCATTTACAAGTAATTCTAGTCCACTTTCAAATAATACTACACCACTTCATGGGTAGTGTAAATACACATGAAAATAAGAAAATAATTCTAATTTATTACTCCCATCCCTTGTATTATTTATTTCATTCATTTCACTTAAATATAATCATACATAAGCATATATATAAGATATATACATAAGCATACATAATTAAGTGGATTGTCATTATTATCATTTTTAATTTTATGTTTGATCAATTAATAATAAAAATAGTTTTATGTAATCTTCATTTATTCTTTCTTTGATGTTCTTCCTCTCTTTATGAAGATCAGAGTTTCTGACTTATCTCATTTTTCTTCTCTCTAAAGAATTTTTAAAAACATTTCATGCAAAGAAGTTCTTCTGGTGACAGATTTTCTTGATTTTTGTTTTTTGTGAAAATGTGTTTACTGCTACTTCACTTTTGAAAAAAAAAATATTTTGGACCAGGCATGACGGCTTATGTCTGTAATCCCAGCACTTTGAGAGACTAAAACTAGAGGATTGATTGAGCCCAGGAGTTCTAGATCAGCCTAAGTGATATAGAGAGAACTTGTCCCTACCAAAAAAAAATTGGCTCCACATGGTGGTGTCCATCTGTAGTCTCAACCATGAAAGCTAAGGCATAAGGATCGCCAAGCCCAGAAGATCATGCCTGTGGTGAGCATGATCATGATTGTGCCACTGCACTCCAATCTGAGTAACAGTAAGATCCAGAAAGAAAGAAAAAGGAAGGAAGGAAGGAGGGAAGGAAGGAAGGAAGGAAAAAAATAAAAGAAAAAGCAAAGAAAAGAAAAATATTTGCAGTGTACAAAATTTTAGGTTGGTAATTGTTATGTCAGTTGGCTGGTGTTGTCAGAAAGATGCAAATAATGACACAAAAAGTAGGTTAAAAAGAAAAAGTTTATATAAAAGGTAAATCAGATTAAAAAAGTTGGACCTACCTCTCCAAGATTGCAGAGGGGCCAGGGCCAGACGCTGAAAAAGCATTTGGCATTAAATATCTGAAACTGGTTGTTTTATAATGTTTTCCCCGGGAGGCTGGGAATGATTGATTTACAAAAGGCATTACTGTGAAATGTAACAGTGGGAGGGGTGTTGTCATTGCCATGGCAATTTGCTGTTCAGAATGGCAGCAGTCAGAGTTTTAGACTGATTATGTAGACAGGGAAATTTGCCCAAGGTCTGTAAAACAAAGTTTCAAGACACGAACGTTAAGCTTTAAACATCCTAGGATTTTAGGAACAAAAAGTCTTTCAGCTGGGAGTGTGTTGTTCATGAGGAATCCAAATGAAACTTTGTTCATTTGATCAGAACCTTTGTTTATCTACTCCAGCCTTCCTGGAGTAGAAAAACATTTTCGGGAAAATAGTAGGAGAGCTGAAGCCAAAAATATGAGCCAATGCCAAGCTGCCTCAATGACCACAGTAACTCCATTTTGACTTTTTGTCCTTTCTTTCCTTCCTCTTGTTGTTTTGAAATATTCTTATTTTATGCCAGGAATAAGGATGAAGTTCAGTTTTCTGTAACTGTTTTTTTGCTGAATTGAGGAACAGAAATATCCCTACATGTCTAGTATAAGAGGAAAGAATGTTGGGGCATAAGCCAATGGACTAGTAGGCAGGGAGTATACTTAGTGTTACAACACATTAAGGCTTTGATATTTGGTACAATGTGTATAAATGATTACTAACACCCACTATAAAAATCCAGGCAGTATTTTTGTTTGTTCGTTTGTTTGTTTTTGGTTATATGATGTTATGCTAGAGTTAGGTTGGAAAACAAACTTAATATATAGGATAATAGGGCAATATAACCATTTTTGGTAAGTTTTTTTTATTAGACAGTGACTTCCCAAACTGTTAGTTAGGAATTTGGGTATGATAAAAAGGTCAAGTTTAGTCCTCTGTTTCCCATTGCTCAAACATTATTCTTAACAGCAGGAGGTCCCATGGCACTAGGAAGGCTCATTCCTAGGATTGTCTATTTTATTTACTTGGCAAAGTCTCACAGGGCTAGGAAGCATATTCTTAGAACTCTCCATTTGGTGATGACAGTTTTTACATCAGTAATGTCAGATTATGGGGAAAGGACATGATTTGACCTGATTTTTATAGTCAGTTGTTTAAAAGTGAGAGGGAGTTAGGCCTAGAGATTAGTTTGAAGAAACTATTTTGGATTGGATTTATATTATAAGCTATTATGATCCAGGCCCTTGATTTGTGTGTGTGTGTATGTGTATGTGTATGTGTGTGTGTGTGTGTGTGTGTATCTGACCCAGCATTTACAAGAGACATATAAAGATAATATAATGACAGGTGTAAAGATGAGAGTTATTTGAGAGTTTATGAGGACTGTTCTGGTCTGATGTTCTTGAAGTATGCTTGTCTTAGTTGTTGCCCTGGAGACCAGCCAGACCCCAAGTGCCTTTTGAAACTGCAGGCAGGTGGTAGTGGGCCAGCTTGAAGTCCAGGTGTGGTTAGAAATGAGATTGGGTGCTTGCGCTAGTTCTGAGATATGATTTTAATTTGACTGGTAAGACTTAACAAGAGTCCCTTTTTTTCAGTTCCAGGAGTTAAAGCCCTGTAACTTAACAGCATAAGAATTAGTTAATTAAGCATTTACTATAGATGTAACAGTCTCAGAACATTTTATTAACATAGCATTATAGATTATTCCAATAATAATAGTTTAATAATAGTTTAAATTTAACTAAAGTGATGTACTTTAAAAGCAATACCAAAAGTTACATGAATGTAGAAACTTTAATCCTTTTAAAGCTCAGTTTTTTTAAGTAATTAAAAATATTTTAGATTATAACTGCAGTTAGAACTGGAGAAAATAAGTTATAACCAACATAACCATATACAGGAGTTCTTTCACGAACCGTATTACAAATTACACATACCATCAACAACATTCTTGAACTCTGTCCTATATTTTATCTTTTTTCTAAATAAAACAGTTATTTTAAGACAAAAATTTTTATACAGTTTTTTAATACAAAATTATTTTCTTTTTATTATAACCTTCCCGACCAAAATACACCTTTATGTTTATAACTTTTTTTACATCTGTTTCTTACTTTTTAAAAAAATACTTTTTATAAATAATCTTTAAATAATCTTTGAATTACATAAGATTACATAAAATAACCTTAAATTTTAGTGAAAACCTAGGAAGCAAGAAATTTTGAACTGTCTGTTAGATATTAACATTTTATAAATGAGATCCTTTACACAATTTTAGAACATATTTTTATGTAATAATTTTTACTTGAAAGGAAACCAGACATTTAATGAGTTTTTAAAACATTTTTAAGATTTCTAAATCACATGAAAAGCTTATCCATAAGTATGGTTTTATTTATGTTTAACTAATTTACTTATTTACGACAGTTTTTAATTGTTTGTAAAAACTGAGATTTTAGACAAAGCTAATTGTTATTTTGTTATCTCATGGCTAGTTATTTTTAAGACCTGTGAACATCTAGTAAGAACCTTAAAGTTAAATACATGAGCATTTTACTGATGACTCAGAAGATTACTAGAGTGTTTGGAAGTTTGGTTGGAAAAGCAGATTGGAATGACAATAGGCTACTTTTTTTCCTGTGAGTTAGCAGGATTCCTTAACACGTGGTCTCTTTGTTTTTGTCTGGGAAGAGGGCTGATAGTTCCAGTTTATATTTAATTTGAGAGAGATTTATCATGAAAAGAGAAAGATGGATTTTAATAATACGCCTTGCTCTGACCACTTTTTTTTTGGACTGGTAAAACTCAACTTTATTAACATTTAAACAGAGAAGCTCCTTCTGCACATGTTAAACACATGGACCTGAACAGCTTGATGGAGACATCCTGCCCTACTTACCTAACTTACACACTGAGGTTGGTAGCAGTGGCACTCACTGTGCTTCAGAGGTCTGTTGCACACGTGACAGGATAGTTATTTCATTCATGTTTAGAACTGCAGGTCCCATTGCCTAAAAACGTTTTATTTCTTCCTAGATACTTTCCTTGAAATAAGATGAGCTCTAGAAGAAATAAAACAGCTGCATTTATTATAAACCAAAAAACATTCCAGGACCAAGATTAGTTCTTCCTGTGACTTAGGAAACCTTAAAGTCGTCCAGAGCCCTCGGGAAGTGATGCCAGGTACTCAGGCACTCACAGTCAGACATTTCCCTTTCCATGGTAGATGTGGGTATGGGCCTTAGCAGTCCAAGGAAAATTCTGGAGTGACAGAGTATGAAACATATCTGCTTGTGTACTGCACAGTTTATCCTAGGGGAAAACCACAAACCAACACTACTTTGCAGCGAAAATTAGTCCCAGAAATAGGAAGATACAACTAGCAAGAAATCTGCACAAGTATTTGGAAACAAAGCTTTAGAGAAAAGTTCTAAGGTTTGGAGTATATAAGTCTTCCTTTTTTCCATGCATGAAGCAAAGCACAATCATTCCTTAAGAAAGCTCTTATATAAATATTTAAATAGTAATAGACACACTGAACTAGAATAAAAGTTACCCAGCAGGAAAGTCTGAGGTATTTCTTTAGTTGTCATGCTTCCTAAGCTGGGTTGGTTACACCCATGATCAACACAGTCCATCTTCCTACAGCATTAATTTTATTCAAAGATTTAGGGAATTTTTTTTTTGTCTTAAAACAAAAACGGACTGGTAGATATCAACTGTTAATAAATACATGATAGAGTACAAAAATAAAAGACTGTGAGGAAATGATAACTTCACCAAGCAGCTTCAAGGATCAACCACACCCGTGGTGGTAAAGTTTTCTTTTAACTTAGTACTACTGCTGAAAAAGTTTCCGATAGGCAGTTCAGGATCCAGGACCAGCCCAGCACTGACAGCTCACGGCTGTGGTCCACCGTCATAGGAAACAAGTTGCCCCTCTCCAACTCCAACACTGTGACACACAAGTTAGCTGCACTGGAGGTAATGGAAGTGGCTTCTCTGAAACTCTCCTACATTTTAGAAAATCCAGTGGAAAGATCAGGAAACAGGAAAAAAGGCTGGTGAATTCTGTAAAGTGAAGTGAATAGAATTGTCTTGGGTTAGGGAAAGAAACATTTTAGATAACCACAACAGGAGGCCAGTCACGTTTTTTGAGGGAAAATCTGATTCTACTAGGGTTTCCATGTCAACAGTGGACTCACATTTAAGAAGCCTCCAGTTCATTTCTAGAAGTACAAATGCCTTTCATACATAAGAGTAGAGGGATCAGAAAGAAACCAGCTCAACCTTTTTCCTCCTGACTCCCTTAATGCAGCCTGCTCACTTTTTTTTTTTTTTTTTTGGCCAAACTTTCTCTTCTGCACATCTCCTCACAACTCTTCTTTCACACTGTTTTCTCTTTCTTCTCCCTCATAGGTCATATCCTTAACTGACCTTTCCTTTACATTGATTTTTCTTCCAATCTTTCTTTCTCTCTACTCTTTCTACCTTCAACAAAGTCTTTCATTAGCTTTAGGTAATTAAAGCCAAGCAAGCAACAAATGCCAGGCTTTTTCTATGGCCACCATTTTGAAAACAATCATGTACAGCGTAAGCACCCTACCCTGCGGCACACACCTTGTTCTTGGGAGTTGAGCTGGTGATGACTGAGATTCAGTTCTGTCCACTCCTCCCTGATGATCCTTTCCTCCCTTGGTTAGTTCCACAGCACTGAAGGCTAAGGAGAAAAGGGAGCAGGTAGGGCCAGGAGGGGACTGACCTAGGAGACAGGTTGGTATTTTTTACTTTTAGACAAGTAAGAAATGAAAAAGCCTTCATGACTGTTCCCTCTCCAAACTCTCCCTTCAGGTTCGAACTTGGAACTTTCTAGCTTTGATCATATATTTCATGTCCTCGAAGGATTTGTACCTTTCTTCATACATATCCAGACGATTCACTTTGAGTCCAGAAATGGCCAGCTGCTGGATCTTAAACTGCAGATTAATTGTGGGGTTTTCATTTGGTTTGGAAGCCCCAGCCTAAAGACTCATGGTCCCCTTCAAACTTGGTAGCTTTTGGGGATTTATTTTTCTCAGATCCCAAGACAGCATCCTGTAACTGGGTCAATCGTGTGTGTCCCCTGAGATGGAGTGAGACTCATGTTCAGGACTCCTTTGGGCATCTGGCTGGTGACAGTCACTCCCTCTATGGTCTTCCCCATAGTTTACTTGGGTCCCACTGTTTTTTCAAAGTTTCCAAGTGAACTACTATCCCGGAAACTGATACTATGTTTGACATACAATGGAATTGTAACCAGATTCTGTGCACTGACATGGTAAGAGAGCAGGTGGAAGTTTCCATCAGGAGGGATGAAGGAGAGGATCCGCTCAGATTCCCAGTGCTTGAAATGAACAAAAGGATACAAGCTAATGTCATCCAACAACCTGGGCTTCATGAAGGAAAGTGTAAGTTCTGGCATTCCAGTCAGCTTGACATTGGCATCAATCACCCCTTGGAACTCAGCAGTAATTGTAGAAACTAATTTATCGATGTTGGCATCAATCTCTTCAATCACATCAGAATAGGTCTCATTGTTAGTATATTTCACCCCAGTTCATCGCCAAGGCACCACTGACAGCTGTCCAGTGGGAAGTTGGTCACCCACATTGGTGCTTCCCGTGATGGTGTTGACAACTGTTCAAAGGATAGTGAAAGGCTTTATGAGTTCTTACAGGACGTTTGGTAGCCAACGGAAACCCATTGTCAAGCATCTCCTTCAATACCTCATAAACCACAACCACATTGTCTTTGATCACTGGGTCTGAGCAGACACCAAAATAATCCTGAAATGTGTCCACTACTCGATGAAGAAACTCAATGACAAACAGAGGTGGGACTCTGGATTACTGCCACAAAAAAAGATCTTGTGGAGGCAAACACTTTAGAGATAGTGGTAAGGAGTAGGGATAACTGGAGGCACATTTTCAGCTTCAGTGCCTTTCTGTTGCTCCTCCAAAAGTAATCACAAACAGAACGGCTGACCATGCTTTCCAATGTTTTTCCAGGAAAATATCTCCAGAGGAATTGATTAAGAAAATACTATGAATCATGGCAGCGGGTGTCAGTGAGAATGGAAAGCCTCTTTCAGTCTGAACGCCCACCTTGGGACGCTGCAAATGTTCAACCTTGGCCACACTCCTCACAGTGCCTGCCGCTTCCCTGACCACTTCTTTAAAGAGAAACTCATGAACAGTGTTTGAGAGGTTCAAAGGGACATATGGAGACAGTATGGGCAAATGAAGGGAAGAAGGAGTGGGTAAAAGAAGGAGGCAGTGCACACATCAACTTTTCTGTTGCAGCTACTATGGCTGCCGCTGGGGTGTTATCGTGTATTAAGGAAGGGGGATTAGGATGATCAGCTGGTTGAGGGTCTTGTGGAGCTGGATGGGGGAAGGCTAAAAGTGGGAAAAGTGAGGGAGATTGGTTGGCTAGATCTGAGATTTCAGAGAGAAAGCAGGAAGGAGGAAAAGGAGCAATTAAATAAGGAGTTAGAAGGAAGGACAAGGGTTCAGGCAGCGAGTCATTTAGAGAAAAGTTTGTACATCAGGAATCTCATACCATTTGCTCTGGTGGTAACAGAGATCAAGTTGAAGGAGAGTATTAGAGGCAGAGACCTGCCTTGGGCCCCATCTCCTGGCCGCCTAGCTGGTATTGAGGAAAAAAAAAATGAGCTGCTTAGGGCAGATGTTTTTATTTAGTGAGAATGTCCTGAGCCCTTTTAGAATGTATTCCAATAAGGGGGTTCTAGAGAAAGATACTGGTCCTGAGAATGATCTTAAAACCCCCAAAAAAGAAAACACCATGTATGTTGTTAGTTGGCATTCCAAAACAGAATCAGTGGAATTAGCATGTTTATGTGAGTATCAAGTGTAAAAGGGCATTCCCTTGATTCTCTCGACCCACCGGAGGTAGCCCTTTTGCCAGGAGCAAGACTGCTTCTAAGCTTGCTTTGAAGTCTTGGTACCAAGATTTCTGAGAGGGGGACCCTGAGCCCCAGCAAGAAAAAGTTTCTGAACAGAGAAAGTAGCTATTTTGAGCCATTCCCCAGACATTCTAATGGAGGGAGAGAGTGAGTAATACTAATGTCTTTTTTGTACCAGATAAAGCTGAGGCAACGGGGAGGTGTGGCCGAAGCAGCTAGCCAACAGGTGATGAAAAGAGAGAGTAAAGGAGAAGAGAGTGCCAAGGAAAGAATTTTACCTCTCACCCTAATGAACTGCAGAACCATCAGTTTTCTCTGAATTCCAGTGCAGTTCACAGAGAGACTTAAGTTAGAAAGGAGAGTGAGAAAGCAGAGGAGACTTCACAATTCCCTGTACAGGCCACCAAATGTTAGGTCAGTGGGCCAGAACTACGGGAAAGATGCAAATAATTGTACAAAGAGTAGGTTAAAAAGAAAAAAAGTTTTCTAAAAGGTAAATCAGAGGAAAAGAGTGGATCCACCTCTCCAAGATTGGAGAGGGAGCCGGAGGCGGACAGAGCATTTGGGGTTGAATGTCTGAAGCTGGGTATTTTTTTAATGTTTTTCCCAGGAGGCTGGGGATGGGAATTGATTGGTTTACAAAAGGCATTTCTGTGAAATGTAACAGTGGGTGGGAGTTGTCATTGCCATGACATTTAGTTATTCAGGATGGCAGCAGCCAGAGCTTTAGATAATTGATTACATAGGGAAAATAGTCCAAGGTCCAGATGTTTAAGCTTTAAACATCTTTAGGGAATTTAGGGAACTGAAAGACATTCAGCTAAAAGTGTTTTGTTCATGGGTTAGATAGCAGGAACGTTGGTATAGAAAAAGTTTCTTGGAAAAATTGTGGGAGGACTGGAGACAAAAATGTGAGCCATCGCCAAGCTGCCCACCTGCAATGGCCAAGGTAATGCTATTTTGGCTTTTTGTAAGTTCAGTAGCTTTCCTTTTTCTATCAACACATTAAATTTTTCATTCTATTTCATTGAGCTTGCATGGTTTCTGAGATTTGAATGTAATTTTTTCTTTGTTCTAATTTCCCATATAGGTAAGAATAATTTTTTTCTCTGACTTATTTCAGGATTTTTGATTTTTGATTTTTATAGTTTGAAAATGATATGCCTAAGTGTAGTTTTTTATTATTGTTTTGCTACTTATCCCAATTTGTGTTTCCTCAGCTTTATGGATTGATGATTTGTTTTCATACAATAAATTTCAGAAATTCTAAAGATAAAGCAAAAAAACTGTAAAAAAAATTCATTTTTTTCAAATAGTTTTTCTCTTCATTGCTGTTTTCCTTCTCTTTCTAGCTCTTCCACAACCTATATTTTACACCTATTATAATTGTCTCATTGTTCTTGGATATTTTGTTTTAGTTTTCTCGGTCTTTATTCTCTCAGTTGTTCAATTTTCAAAGTTTATTTTGTTATATTTTCTTTTTCTTTTTTTTTCTTTTTTTTTTTTTTGAGTTGGAGTCTCACTCAGTCACCCAGACTGGAGTGCAGTGGCCGCTCCCGGCCACCGCAGCCTCGACCTGTTGGGCTCCGGCGATCCTTCCGCCTCAGCCTTCCAAGTAGCTGGAACTACAGGTGCACACTCCCACGCCCGGCTAGTTTTTGATTTATAG
>CAUYQG010217189.1:0-42616 GCA_963574415.1 Tarsius wallacei | reverse complement strand
TTTCTCCCTCAATATGATATTAACTGTGGGTTTGTCCTATATGGCCTTTATCATTTTGAAGCATTTTTTTTTTTTTTTTTTTTTTTTAGTTGGAGTCTCACTCTGTCGCCCAGACTGGAGTGCAGTGGCCGCTCCCAGCCACCGCAGCCTCGACCTACTGGGCTCCAGCGATCCTTCCGCCTCAGCCTTCCAAGTAGCTGGAACTACAGGCGCGCGCTACCACGCCCGGCTAATTTTTTGATTTATTGTAGAGATGAGGTCTTGCTTGCCCAGGTGGGTCTCGAACTCGCGTGCTCAGGCAATCCACTCACCTCAGCCTCCCAAAGGCGCGGGATTACAGGCTGAGCCACCGAGCCCGGCTTGAAGCATTTTTTTAATACCCAGTTTGTTTTAGAGCTTTTATCATAAAGGTGTTTGAATTTTATCAAATGCTTTTTCATATAATTGTTAAAATGATTATATGGATTTTGTCCTTGATTCTGTGGATGTGCTGTATCATGGTTATTGATTTGCATATGGTGAACCATCCTTGCATCCTGGAATGAATTTTACTCTATCATGGTGAGTTATCTTTTTAATGTGTTGTGGAATTCTGTTTCATAGTATTTTGTTAAGAATTTTTGCATCTATGTTTATCAGGGATATTGGCCTGTATTTTCTGTTAATGTTGTGCCTTTACTTGGATTTGGTATTAGGGTACTTCTAGCCTGGTAAGATGAGTTTGAAGGTATTCCCTCCTTTTTACTTTTTTGGAATAGTTTGAATAAATTGATATTAGTTCTTTCTTTCTTTCTTTATTTTTTTGTTTTTGTTTTATTGAGTTGGAGTCTCACTCAGTGGCCCAGACTGGAGTGCAGTGGCCGCTCCTGGCCACCGCAGCCTCGACCTGCTGGGCTCCAGCGATCCTTCCGCCTCAGCCTTCCAAGTAGCTGGAACTACAGGGGCACACTACCACGCCCGGCTAATTTTTTTTTTTAAATGTATTGTAGAGATGAAGTCTCGCCAAGTTGCCTAGGTGGGTCTTGAACCCACGGGCTCAGGCAATCCACTCACCTCAGCCTCCCAAAGGCACGGGATTACAGGCTAACCCACCGAGCCCGGCGATATTAGTTCTTTAAATGTTTGATAGAATTCAACAGTGAATCCATCAGGTACAAAGCTTTTCTTTTCTTTTCTTTTGTAGCTAAGGTCGTGCTCTGTTGTCCAGGCTAGAGTGCAGTGGCACAATCATGGCTTACTGCAATCTCAGCCTCCAAGGCTCAAACAATCCTCCAACCTCAGCCTCCTGATTAGGGGATCACAGGTGTGTGCCATCCTGCCCAGCTAATTTTAAAAAATTTTTTCTTGTAGGAACAGGGTCTTTCTTTGTTGCCCAGGCTGGTCTTGAAATCCTGAACTCAAGCAATCCTCTTGTCTCAGTCTAAGAAAGTGCTGGGATTATAGGCATGAGCCACTATGCCTGATCCTGAGCTTTTCTTTGATGAGAGACTTTTTAATACTGTTTTGATTTCATTATTCGTTATTGGTCTGTTTTGATTTTCTGTTTCTTCATGGTACAACCTTTGTAGGTTGTATGTATCCAGGAATTTATTCATTTCTTATAGGCTTTCCAATTTTTTGACATATAGTTGTTCATAATAGTTAGTCCCTGATGATCCTTTGCATTTCTGTGATATCAGTTATAATTTTTCCCTTTTCATCTGATTTTATCTACTTAGGTCTTCTCTCTTTTTTTCCTCAGTTTAGTTAAAGGTTTGTTAATTTTAGCTTCTCAAAAAATAAATTTGGCCGGGCTCAGTAGTTCAACCTGTAATCCCAGCACTTTGGGAGTCTGAGGCAAGTGGATTGCCTGAGTCCCGGGGGTTTGAGACCAGCCCGGGTAACTTGGCCAGACCTTGTCTCTACCATAAATCAGAAATTAGCCAGGCGCGGTAGTGCGTGCCTGTAGTTCCGGCTACTTGGAAGGCTGAGGTGGAAGGATCGCTGGAGCCCAGCAAGTCAAGGCTGCGGTGGGCGGGAGCATGCCACTGCATTCCAACCTGGGCGACAGAGTGAGACTCCAACTCAAAAAAAAAAACAACAAAAAATCTAGCTTACTAACTAAATAATTTTTTTGTTTTGTTAATCTAATCTATTTTTTTAGTCTCAACTTTATTTCTGCACTGATATTTATTATTATTGTTATTATTATTTTAATTAATTTTGGATTTGGTGTTGCTTTTTTAGGTTTTTTTGTTGTTTTTTTGGTCATGGTCTCAGTTACCCAGGTTGGAGGACCGTGGCATGATCATAAGTCAGTCACTGCAGCCTCAACCTTCTGGGCCCAGGTAATCCTCCCACCTCAGCCTCCCGAATAGCTGATGCACCATCCTGGCTAATTTTTTGATTTTTGTAGAGGCAAGGTCTCACCATACTGCCTAGGCTAGTCTTGAACTCTTGGCTCAAGCAATCATTTTGCCTTGGCCTCCCAAAGTTCTGGAATTATAGTTGTGAGCATCTGCCCTGGTCCTTTTTTAGTTTCTTGAGGTGCATTGTTAAGTTGTTTATTTAAAGTCTTTATGTATGTATGTATGTATGTATGTATGTATGTATGTATGTATGTATATAGAGACAAAGTCTTACTTTGTTGCCTAGGCTGGTCTCAAACCCCTGGCCCCAAGGTGCTGGGATTATAAGTGTGAGCCATTGTGTCCAGCCTTTCTATTTTTTTTTAAATGTAGGCATTTATTGATATAAATGTCCCTCTTAGTACTAATGTTGTTATATCCCGTAGGTTTTGATATATTGTGTTTCAATTTTTATTTGTTTTGAGAAATAAAAAAAAATTATTTACTCATTGGTTGTTCAAGAACATGTTTTTTATATATTTGTATATTTTCCAAAGTTTCCTTTCTAATTGATTTTTAATTTTATTTCAATGTTGTCAGAAAAGGTACTTGGTATGATTTTGACTTTTTTGAATTTGTTGAGACAAATTGTTGGTGTATCATATGATCTATCCTGAAGAACATTTCATGTATTAATGAAAGAAATGTACATTCTGCATTAGTTAGATGAAATGTTCTGTAAATGTCTGGAAGGTCCAGTTTAGTCTAGAGTCCAGTTGAACTCTGAAGTTCCTTTATTGGTTTTCTGCCTGTGTGTTCTGTCCATTGCAAAAAGTGTGATGTTGAAGTCCACTAATATTGTACTACAACCTGTCTCTCCCTTTAGATCTAGTAATGTTTGTTTTATATTTTTCGGTTCTGTGGTGTTGGGTGCATATACTGTATATTTACCATTGTATCTTCTTGCTGTATTGACCTCTTCATCATCATACAATGACTTTCTTTGTCTCTTTTTTCATTTTTTACTTTATAGCATACTTTATCTGGTATAAGTATGTATACTCCTGCTCTTTTTTTGTTTGTTTGCATGGAATACTTTTTTTCCATTCATTCACTTTCAGTTTATATGTGTCTTTATAGGTAAAGTGTTTTTTGTAAGCAGTATGTGGTTGAGTCTTCATTTCTTTTTTATCCATTCAGCCAATCTGTCTTTTAATTGGAGAGTTTAGTGCATTTTATTTTCATTGTTATTATTGGTAGGTAAGGCCTGACTACTTCTACTTTTTTACTTGTTCCAGTTGTTTTGTGACACCTCTCTTTCTTCTTTTCTAATGTCTTCCTTCATTGTTACATGATTTTTCTTGTGGTATGTTTCAATTTGTTGTTTTTTATTTTTAGTGCATCTATTGTAAGTTTTTATTTTGTAGTTATCATGCAACTTATAAGAAACATCCTGTAGTATAATAAGTTATTTAAAACTGATATCAACTTAACTTTGGTCATTAAAACAAAGAAGAAAAAAGAAACAACCTCCTCTTCCCAAAAAACCTGTATGCATTAACTCCCTTTTCCCCCCACATTGAGAATTTTTGATGTCAAAATTTACTTTTTTATCATTGTCAGATGAGTAATGTGCTGACATAACAAGGTTTGTATGTGCCACATCTCACATATGCACGTGAATACCCAATCATCATGCTTGTGAACCAAAAAAACTTTTTTTTTTTTTTTTTGTAGACAGGGCTTTGCTATCTCACCCAGGTACCTGGACTCAAAGAATCCTCCCACCTCAGCCTCCCAAGTAGCTAGGACTACAGGCAAGCCATGGCACCTGTTTAAAGAAAGCTTCTGTCCCCAATTATTGTTGAGCTATAACTTTTATTCTTAGGGGTACTGAGGAATGGGCTTTCCTAGAAATGGATGGTTTTAGAGCTGGGTCTTTGTTACTTTTCCCTCACGTTGGGCAGGGGAGTTTTAGGCCGTATAGGGTCACACCAGTACTGTCATGGTGTATCAAGGGAGTGGGAGGCTCCCCAGGGTAGTTTTATGTTAATATTATTATAATGAAGGTTAATGGTTATCTAGGTCAACCTTGGCTATTGATATACATGCTCCAAGGTCTCTAAGCTAGTTCCTGCCTTGATTGTCGGCTCTGGCAACAAGCATCCTGTATAGATGGACTACAGCCAGACTCCAGTGGCATAGGTATTATCTGTTAAGAGTAACAGATAGGTAGGTATGAAGTTTCCTATAGCTGGGTTACTTGCTTGCATGTATGGTTCTGCACTAGCTGCTGCAAGGCATTAATGAGCTTGGAGCATCTCTATAGCCCTAAAATTTTCCTAGTCTAACCTGCCTACTCTATCAGTCCCACCACTTTGGGAGGCCTAGGTGAGAGGATTGCTTGAGATTAGGAGTTTCAGACTAGCTTAGGCAACATAGTAAGCGATTGTCTCCCCCCAGAATAAAAAAAAAAATTAACTGGGCATAGTGGTACGTACCTGTAGTCTCAGTTACTTAGGAGGCTGAGGCAGAAGGGTTGCTTGAGTCCAGGAGGTCAAGGATGCAGTGAGCCATGATCATGTCACTGCATTCCAGCTTGGGCCACAGAGTGACTCCAACTCAAAAAAATAAGTAAATAAATAAAAAGAGCCTTTCAGAAGTATAGGTCCATTTACCTCCTCATCCTTTGTGCTTTTATTGTCCTATGTATCTACTTATATTAAAAATTATTTTTGCTTGAAGTAGGTATGGCTTTTAAGAAAAATTGTATATATGTCTAATATTTATCAACATCTTTACCATGTCTGGTACTGTTAGTTTCTTTCTGTAGGTTGGAGTTTCTATCTAGTGTCTTTTCTCTTTTGCCTGAAGAAATTCCGTTAGGCTTTTCTTGTTGTGCAGGTCTGCTGATTTTTGTTTATATGAAAATGTCTTTGTAGGCAGGACTCGGTGGCTTAGGCTGTAATCCCAGCACTTTGGGAGGCCGAGGTGAAAGGATTGCCTGAGCCCGCGAGTTCGAGACCCACCCGGGCAACTTGGCAAGACCTCATCTCTACAATAAATCAAAAATTAGCCAGGCATTGTAGCACGCACCTGTAGTTCTGGCTACTTGGAAGGCTGAGGCGGAAGGATCTCCAGAGCCCAGCAGGTCGAGGCTCTGGTGGTCAGGAGCGTGCCACTGCCCTCTAGCCTGAGTGACAGAGTAAGACTCCAACTCAAAAAAAAAAAAGTCTTTGTTACCTTCATTTTTGAAGGGTAATTGCCTCAGAGATAACATTCTGGCTGATAGTTTTGCTGCTGTTGTTGTTACTTTAAAGGTATTCTTTTGTTTTCTACTCCATTGGTTCTGATGAGAAGTTAGATAGCATTTGGATGTGTTTCCCTATATGTAAAGTGTTTTTTTCTTTGTGTTGGGAGCCAACCTTGGAGGTCTGCTTGTGTTGCAGTACCAATGACCCCGAAGACGCTAGGCGAGCTCGGGGGCTGTGTGAACCTCTACCTCCCACCTTGTTTTACACCGTAGGCCGAGAAGCATTCTGTACAGTCGAGCATGAAGACAATGACATATGAGGCATACACAATGCACACAGCTAACTTTAGAACTTTATTGTTCCTCCTTTTTACTCCCCATTCTGTGGTTTGGCCTTTTCAACTTATGGCCTTTTCAACCCACGTTATAATTAAAAACTTTGAAGTGCGTCAAAGAGATTTTTTACTTAGTCACAAGTTTTAGATGAGTTAGGGATTTTAGGAATTTATAGATATGAGTAAATTTGTTTAGTTTTAAGTTTTAAGATGATAAAAGTTTTATTATATGGTATTGTTTAAGATATATTTAGGTTTTTTTTTTTTTAGTTGGAGTCTCACTGTCGCCCAGACTGGAGTGCAGTGGCTGCTCCCGGCCACCGCAGCCTCGACCTGCTGTGCTCCGATGATCCTTCCACCTCAGCCTTCCAAGTAGCTGGAACTGTAGGTGCGTGCTACCATGCCCGGCTAATTTTTTGATTTATTGTAGAGATGAAGTCTCGCCAAGTTGCCCAGGCGGGTATCGAACCCGAGGGATCAGGCAATCCACTCACCTCAGCCTCCCAAAGGCACAGGATTACAGGCTGAGCCACCGAGCCCAGCTATATTTAGATTTTAAGGATAAGTTAGAATATACAGGAATTATGAGAAATATTTTAGGATATATAGATTTTAGTAAGGTTTTAGTTTTAGCAAAAATATTTGTAGAAATAGTAAGAAGATTTTTTTAGTTTTAGTTAAATAAGGTTTTAGGATTATAGGATATGTTTAGGGAGATTTATTTTAACATAGGGTGTTTTAGGAGTTTTAGGAAAGTTTTAGTTTTAGATTTGAAACATTTTAGGAACAGTAAAAGAAGATTTTTTAGATTTTGGAAACAAGAGGCCCTTCGTGTTTGAAGGAATGTTTTTACACCGCTTCAGGGAGATTACTTGATGGACTTTGCTCCATATTGAACTTTGTGCATGAGCTGCTTGAAGCCCTGAAACCACGAACTAGGAATTGATTTAAAGTTAGAGTTGTTTGTATGAAGTAATAGTTTAGATTGTAAGAATTAGCATATGTTAAGTTAGTTAGGATTTATAAAATGTATTAGTTTAGTTATAGGTTTTGTTTAAATTTAAGTTTGTGGGCCATTGCCTTGCTAGAGTCCGTGGCCAAGTGCTCTTTGAGCCATGGCTGTCGCCATGCTTCCTGGCTTTGGCCCCTCCCTCACCATGGGGAGGTGAATCTTCACTCTTCTCTTTCTCTCTCTAATTTACTTCTAAATAAACTTTTCTTTCTTAAAAAAAAAAAAAGTTTGTGAGGTTTATGTTTTAAGGTTAATATTATACAAGGAAGCCGGGCTTGGTGGCTCAGCCTGTAATCCCACGCCTTTGGGAGGCTGAGGTAAGTGGATTGCCTGAGCCCGCAGTTCCAGACCCGCCTGGCCAACTTGGCAAAACCTCATCTCTACAATAAGTCAAAAATCAGCCAGGCGTGGTAGCGCACGCCTGTAGTTCCAGCTACTTGGAAGGCTGAGGCAGAAGGATCGCCGGAGCCCAGCATGTCGAGGCTGTGGTGGCCGGGAGCGGCCACTGCACTCCAGTCTGGGCGACAGTGAGATTCCAACTCAAAAAAAAAAAATTATACAATGAGTTTTGGGTGTGGGTTATTGAATAGTGGAATGTTAATTAAGGATAATTGTAATCAGCGGTTTTTCCTCATGCTTGAGAAAACATCTGGTGAATGTAGGGGACGCCCCCCCATGCACCTGGCATTGTTCACGTGAAATGCATGTGAGAATGACTTTTACAGTATTTGGGGATAAAAACCCCTTGTTAACTTCCAATAAATGGCATCTGCTCAAATCTGAACAGTTGTCTAGTCTCTCTCTCTCTCTCACACACACACACACACACACACACAAACACTGACTCCACTCCCACCTTCGGGAACCCCTGGACTCCACTGGAGCAGGACTCTGGCACTTTGGATCAGTTTTGAATTTTTTTCTTTATCTTTGAATTTTAATAATTTGCCTAGCGTGTTGCCAGGTGTTTTTCTTTGTATTTATCCTGCCTTGGATTCACTGAATATCTTATTTTTTTGTTTGTTTGTTTGAGTCAGCATCTCATTCTGTTGCCCAGGTTGTAGTGCAGTGGCTACTGCATCTTTTACCTCCTGGGCTCAGGTGATCCTTCTGCCTTAGCCCTCTAAGTAGCTGGGACTACAGGCACGCACCACCAAGCCCGTCTAACTTTTTGATTTATTGTAGAGATGAGGTCTTGCCATGTTGCCCAGGCTGGTCTTAAACTCCTGGGCTCAGGCAGTCCTCTCGCCTTGGCCTCCCAAAGTGCTGGGATTACAGGCATGAGCCACCATGTCCAGCTTCACTGAGCTTCTTAGATCTCTATGTTTTTCACACAGTTTGGGAAATTTTTAGTTTTATTTATTTAGATGCATTTTCTGTCTCATTATCTCTTATTCTTTTGGGGTACAATAACTTACATATTTTGATGTTTGATATCATTCTGCAAGTCATTGAGTCTTTGTTTATTTTCTTTAATAATTTTTCTCAGATTCAGTAATTATTATTGATGTGTCTTCAATTTTAGTTACTCTTACATGATCTCCAATATGCTATTAAACCATCTAGGGATTTTTTTTAGTTGTTATACTTCTCTGTTCTAAAATTTTCATTTGTTCTTTTTTATAGCCTCTATATCTATGTCAAGATTGTATGTTTGTTCATATGATACTATTTTCCTTTAAGTTCTTGAACATATCTCTGTAGCTGCTTATGCCGTTGTTCACTAATTCAAATATCTGGTTCACAGTGGGGTCAAGATCTATAGACTGCTTTTTTTTCCTCTTGGATATCGATCACAGTTCCCTGCTTTTTCTATGTGTTAATTTTTTATTACAAGTAGACATGTATGATGAACTGTAGAGATTCTGGACTCTATGTTTCTCTTGCAAACCAAAAAATAAAATCCCAGCCCCCCGCCCCCAACCCCCACCTAACTGGATGAATCTCTTCTTGGCTTAAGGGATCCCAGAGAAATCTGAAAAATGAAATTCCAGGCCATGTTGGGAAGGGTGGTCAGACACATCTTATTATACTGCCTCCCTTTTGGAGTTTAGGTACAACTGACCATTATATTAACATCATAATAGACAAAACAGACTCTGTAGCAATAAGATACCAGATTCCAACCTTACTCTAGTATAGTATCACATATTCTCTAAGGGCTGCCACCTACAAGACTTGATCTATATAACAAGGGCCTTGGTTTCCACAACCTATTTACCTTATTGCTTTCTACTGAATTCTCAAGTCTTTAGAAAAAGTTTAATTCTTTCAACTGATTGCCATTGCCTCAGAATAAACCTTCTTTAATATTTTATAGTTCGGCTCTAAAGTCAACACTCTTCAGATACTCTGAAGAGTGTTGACTTTTGCTTTGCTAGATAGATAACTTGGAGGATTTGAACTCCCAACTCTGTCTCCTTTGGTGTAGACAGAAGCTAAAATCTCTGCTCAGTTTTTTCACTGTTCAGATGCTATTGTTGTCAACCCTCCTGGAGTCAAGTGATTAGCCAATAATTTGGTTAGAGTTTATTATCTTCTTTGTGGTCCCCTTCTTTCCAGGATTTTCCCTTAATTTTACAACTTCTCTGCCAGTTCTAATCTATGTTCTGTGAAACTGCACACCAGTAAGACTATGGCTTTTTGTCACCCTGTGATGCATGGATTGAGAAGTACTCTCAGACACAAACTTGCAAATCTCTCTTTTTAGGGATTCATTTCTTCAGCTCCTTTGAAGGAACTTTCAAACTTTTTTTTTTGCCCAGAGTGTATAATTGTTATCTGTGGAAGCATTAGTTTAACCAAACTATTATACCAAAAATGGAAGCCAGAACTTTCCTACTCTTAAATTATTTTTTATTTTTTTGTGGCAGGTCTCACTATGTTGCCCAGGCTGTTCTTGAACTTCTGGGGTTAAGTGATTCTCCCACCTCAGCCTCCTGAGTAGCTGGGACTATAGGCATGTGCCACTATGCTAGGCTCCTTAAGTTTTAACAGCATCTTTGAACTTATATTTTTTTCGACACCTATAGCTAATAAGTATTTATCTCCTCTCCTAAAAAAATAGTGTCAATAATGTTGGCAGGCTTTCATTTCTCTTCTTGTAAAGTTCCTGTAAACTATATCTCAAATTGATAATTCATTTGGAATTTTAGTTCCTGGTTTTGGGTCTTTATTTTTCTCAAAAAAAATTTTTTTTTTGAGTCAGGGTCTCACTCTGTTACCCAGGCTGGAGTGTAGTGGCACAATCACAGTTCACTGGAACCTCAACCGCCTAGGCTCAGACAATCCTTCTGCCTCAGCCTCCTGAATAACTGGGACTACAGGTGCGTGCCACTATTCCTGGTGAAATTTTTAATTTTTTTTGGAGAGATGAGGTGTCACTATTTTGCCCAAGCTGGTCGCGAACTCCTGGCCTCAAGCAATCCTCCCTCTTCAGCCTCTCAAAGTGCTGGGATTACAGGCTTGAGCCATCACACCTGGCCAGGTCTTTATTTGTGAATGCTATATTATCTAGAGATTGGAGTGTATGTGTGTACTCAGAATATTCCATTATCTTCCAACCTACCAATTGTTGCCAATGAAGAGCCTGTTACCAATAATATTTTGGAAGGAGGGACCATAATGAATATATATTAAATTTTTAAATTTTATGTACAGTAAAATTAACCTTCTTGATATACTGTTCTAAGTGTTCTTAGGCATGAAACCAAAAGCTTTATTCCTAAAACTTAAAAATATGACGAATTTGACCATATCAAATTAAAGGCTTTTGCTTTGCCAACTACATTGGTAACATCACCCAGCTGAACTCAGGAGCCTTTAAACAAGGTTTGTGGAAACAGAGGCTTAAAGGAGATAAGCTGTGTAAGAGGCAAAGGTTGATTTTGTTCTGCAAAGAACCATTCTGGCTCATATCACAGTGTGGCAGAAACAGCTCAGGTTGAGATAATGCAGATTTGGTTTTGGAATCTGGCCTTGGCTTTCTCTGTCTTGTAACCTCGGTAAATTTGGAACAACATGAAATGTGAATAAATACAACATCTCTATGTCATATTTCTTATTTATAAAATAAGGATGATGCTATCTTTCCTATCTACTCTTTGGGCTCTTTTCTGATGATTCGATGAGACCATGTATGTGAAAACACTTTGAGGAACATAGCATAATAAAAGACAAGGAATTCTTTTGCATTTCTATTTGTCCCTCTATGCTGAGTAGATGGTCCAGTAACACTTTGTGTGAAAAAATGATTTAAGCATTATGGATTGCTGCATATTTATATGGCAAATAAGGAATCATTTTATTGTTATCACTGTGTCAATAGTGGACTACTGAAGACTGAAAACTCAAGAGCCAAAGAAGGTCGAGTTTTGTATACTACAATAAATGGATGGGGTTGGAGGAATATCGGCATGGAAAGGTGGCAGTGTCAGAGAGAAGTACTTGCAATATTGTTTAAGCCCTATAAAAGATTAATACCTACTTTGCATTCCTTTTTGTTGTTCCTGTCCCAAAAGACCCCTTCAGTTTCATAAATAAGAAATGGTTGCAAAATATATTCACTTTAGTGTGTGGAGTGGAAGAAAGCTCAGATTTATTCTGCAACTAGACTGATGGGGAAAGAAGACTATGTGAAGCCTATGTTTTTTGTCATGCAGAATTTATTGGAAAAAATAAAAGGAATATTGAGAGATGGAATTGGAGCAGGGAAGACAGAGAACAATGGATAATGGTATGAATAGGAGAGGAAAGAGAAGATATTTGAGCATCTTGTCTGAAGCAAGGCACAGCCTTCTAGATCTTGTTGCAGAAAGATTGATTCCGACAGCATATAATTTGCATCCTGGTTCCATGGGAGAAGAGGTTCATAGATGGGCACATGTTCTCACATCCCTGAACCATAAATTGGAGTTTTCCACCTGAAAGGAGCAGAGACAAACTGTAGTGAGTAGAAAGCTTCCTCCTCTAACTTCAGTCTTTATTTATATGATCCTCAATGTCTTCATCGCAGGGCTGGTAAAGACCTCCACTTGTATATTCTGCCTCCTCTTCCCTTCCATTTGCTTTCCCTGGGATCTAGACCCCAGCAGTTGCCTACTCATCTCTCATATCATCAATCTTTTCCTTTCTTCTGACTCCCTTTTTGGTTTACAAACATGCTAATTTCCCTCAAACTCAAAAATACTTCTCTTGGCCATGCTATTCTCCTACCATTATCCTTCCTTTCCTACAAACCTTTCCAGAGATCTGGCTTTCCCACTCAGTTTAACTTTGTCTCCATTCATATCCTGGCCCCTGACACTTTGAATCATGATCCCGCTGTGCTAAACCTTATCTCTCAAAGGTCATAGAGGTCTACTGACCAAATTCTGTAGCCTTTTCTGAGGACTTTTTGACTTCTTTGCATGCACATAATGCTGTTGACTACACCTTCTTTCTTGGTACTCCCTTCTTACCAGGTCTTCCCCACTGCTCATCTATTCCTCTGGATCCAATTATCTTTGCTCTCCCAAATGGAATTCTCACATTTCTGACTAACTAATCATCATCCCCATACCGATATGCTAAGGCCGTCTAAAACTTAACTGTATTCGCAATGAAATTCATTACCTTCCCAAAAATTACCTCATGAAGCCCCCACAAACCTTCAAAGATTTTCTTTAACATGCACTGCTGGGACTTTTGAGTGGTGCAGATTCCCTCTCCACGAAGACATTGTCCTTGATTATTCATATAAGCGCATGTGTGACAATTTAACATTGTGCCTGAAAATTTAAGATAAGCATTATGATGATGAACTAGGGTTGCAACCTTGAGTCACACACCTGGGGAAGCATGGGCAAAAAGAATTATGAATACAACACATTCATTTCTTAGTTCTTTTTGGGGTCTGAGGGCCCTGTGTCTGATAGAGCCGTTTCAGAGGACATTTCTCATTCTTACTGCTTCATCTATGAACCTCATTGTTGATGAGACTCAGAATGCTGTAATGTTGCAAACCCTGTAAAGAATCTGCACCATTCTCCATGTTCAAAATTACCTTATTGAAAATCACTAACAGCATTTTTCTTGAAATGCTTCTATACTGCCTCTTTTACTATTGCTATTTCTAATCCCCCATTCGGGGAAGCATAATAAAGTGGAAAGAGTGTGGGCTTTGCACAGACTTAAGTTTGGATCTAAAGCTTTCTAGCCATATGACATTGGGCATATTACTTAGCTTCACTTTTTTCATCTAAAGACTTAGAAGAATAATCCTTATGCAATGGGATCAAACATGAAGTATTTATGTGTAATAACTTGAGGCATCGCCGGGTGTGGTGGCTCAAACCTGTAATCCTAGCACTTTGGGAGGTGAAGATGAGAGGATTGCCTGAACTCAGGAGTTCGAGAACAGCCTGAGCAACATGGCGAGACTTCATCTCTATAATAAATTTTAAAAAATTAGCTGGGTGTGGTGGCACCGCCTGTGGTTTCAGCTACTTGGAAGACTGAGGTAGAAGGATCACTTGAGCCCAGCAGGTCGAGGCTGTGGTGGCCATGAGCATGCCACTGCACCCCAGCTTGGGTGACAGAGTGAGACTTTGACTCAAAAACAAACAAAAACCCCCAATAACTTCAGGCATTAAATGTTGGGTCTTGTTTTTCTTCTCTGAACAATGCCTTTTAAATAAAAACAATAAAATAGCAGTTGTCCTGGGAACTTATTTCTAGATCTAACAGATAAAAGCTTTATATTCCCTTTTCAAACAAAAAAACCCCCATCAGCTGTAGTGCTATACATTTCTTTACAGGATTTGCAAAGTTACAGCATTCTAACATAGTTTCTTCAGAGGTAGGTTGAGCATGAATCTAATGACGGTTAGTCTTCAAAACTGCGCTTCCATGAGCCCCTTCTAGGGAAGCCATGGACATTTGTAGTTATAATTTATGGAGAATGGAGTTGGAGGGGCTACTGGCATTTTGTATTTGTGTTATTTTTCTTAAAGCGGATCCTCCAAATTGTTTAACCTTCAAAGGCTGCACAAAACCTGGATCTTGCCCTGTGGTATTATTGTGACGAGACCTAGAGACTTTGGAAGAGCTGTTTAGGAGTGCTAACACTTTTTTTCTTCTGCATTCCTTTCCTAAAATTGGCTTTTCTTGATGTGTGCCCCACCTCCCACCTGAAGTCAAGGACTAACACCCATCCAAATGTGGCTCACCTAAAGCTGTGCTTGAAAGTGGTGCATCCGAAGGCTGTTCTCCTGAGATGTGCTCACCCGAAGGCTGTTCACTCGAGGCAGTTTCACTTGAAAGCTGTTCACCTGTGGCATGCTCACCCGAAGGCTGTTCACCTGAGACATGCTCACCCGAAGGCTGGTCACTCGAGACGTGTTCACCCAAAGAGTGCTCAGCCACAGGCTGTTCACTCGAGGCATGCTCACCTGAAGGCTGTTCACTTGAAGTGTGCTCTGCAGCATGCTCAGCTGAAGCATGCTCACCTGCAGCAGGGTGTTCTTCAGAAGTATGCTCGGCCATAGCATGCTCACTTGAACCATGTTCACTTGAACTGGGCTCACTTAAAGTGTTCTTGCCCGAGGAAGTCTCATATAAAGCCCCAGCGTTGGAAGGGTTTGCAAGTGAAAAGTACTCACCTGGAAGTTGTTGAACTGAAGCTTGATGATCGATAGAGCCAGAAGGTTCATCAGACTGACCTGATGCTCCTGTGATGGAGAAGGAACAGAAGAGAGACAGTGAAGTTGAGAGAGAGAATAGGGTAAAGACTACCTTCCTATGGAGAGAAGCTAATGTTGTAAGACCCCTAGGTTTCCTATTGGCCTAGATTAGGCACCTGGAGATAGTGCAGATGTTGAGAGACGTCAACTAAGTACCCTCAAGAGACCAGAAGACAGAGATGTTTAATGAAACAGAGACCACCTCTGGGATTGAAGGGAAGAACTTTAAGATCCACAATGTTAGGAACTACACAGGGAGAGACTCACTCTTCCATGCACCTAAAGCACCTGATGGGAAATGAATATGTCTCCCTGACAAAGTTGGCATCAGGAAGTCAATGTATTATCACTGGTATAATTAGAAGTCTACCACCAGCCCTCCCAGGTATTAAAGAAGCTTTTAATACCTGAATAATTGTAGCCTAAATTAAGGTATGAAGATTTAAACCTTTGGACAGGATAAACTTTAAACAAATATCTAATGAGCCCCTAAGACTTATCAGAAGGGATTAAGTCACCTTTATTTGATAAGGTCAAATTCTTTTTCACACTGAATCCCCAATCCATGTGGGTTGGTGACTCAGAAAGCAATGTTGCTATAAATTATTAAGATGAAAAATTCTTGGTTTATATATCTCTGAATTGAGATCCCTTGTGACATGCCATTTATACCTACTTCATGGAGTTGTCATGAATATTTAATAGGATAAATTGTAAAATGCACCATTATCTAGTGCTCCATTCATTTTAATTTTTTTTCCTCCCCATCTTACACTAGGAATTACAAGACCTCTAGATGGTTATTCTCTTCTGGCCCATCTCTTCTATCTTTAATCCATCTCATTAATGACTGCCAGACAAATATTTCTTGTGTGATTTTCATTTTAACTGAAAGGAAGCACCAATTTATTACTCTCTGATGAATCAAGCCACCTAGAAGAGGACAAGCAAACCACACATCTGAGTTATTCTAGTCAAAAGTTGAGAGAAGTGATATAGGCTCTTTGAGGTTGAGGTGATCCAAAGCCCCTGAGTACTTGAACTCTGTGAGAATTCTACAATAGATATATTTTCTGGGCACACAGCAGTACTTATAATCAATGATTTTCTAAAAGGACTAGAGTTAGGATATGTTATATAATGGAAAGGTAAGATTTAGTAAGGCTTTTAAGAGGTTTTTTTTTTGTCAGTAAGCTATTCAAGAGAAGTTTTTGTTTTAAAAACTTATTACATAAATACTATCTACTTGACTGATTTTTTTTTTTTTTTTTTGAGTTGGAGTCTCACTCTGTCACTCAGACTGGAGTGCAGTGGCCGCTCCCGGCCACCGCAGCCTCGACCTGCTGGGCTCCAGTGATCCTTCCGCTTCAGCCTTCCAAGTAGCTGGAACTACAGGCGCACGCTACCACGCCCGGCTAATTTCTGATTATTGTAGAGATGAGGTCTCGCCAAGTTGCCCAGGTGGGTCTCGAACCTGCGGGCTCAGGCAATCCACTCACCTCAGCCTCCCAAGGCGCAGGATTACAGGCTGAGCCACCAAGCCCGGCTTGACTGATTCTTTAGTTAACAAAAGTTTTAATAAACAGATGCTTCTGGTATAGAATGGAGGCTCGAAAAAGCATACTAATTTCTTAAACATTCTTAGGGTTTATGACTCATTGCTTCACTATTGACTGGCATGTACTACCATCTGGTGGCTGTGTAGCTACATTTTTGAGTCAATTTTTGAAAGCCTAACAAAGCAAAAGGCAAAATCTCTGACAGTTGACATTATAGAAAATATATTGTTATTTCACTAACAGCTCAGAGCTCATGGCTTTTCTTTTTTCCTGTAGGAGGCAGCAGGGAACACAGCCCACCATGACTAGGGGGTCCTGAAAGAGGAGATACAGACAATTGGATAGATAGAACATAGCCATGAAGGAGAGGCTTGTGAGCTCTCTGGCCTTGTAGCCCTGCTGTGTTCTGAGATGGCTTTCTGAGCACATCACATCCCCATCTTCCCCTCTCTTTCCTTGGCACATTAACTACACAAGGATTCCTTAATTGGTAGAGACAAACCTTCATTGGACTTCTCTATAGAACTTCTAGGCCTATCCTCCCATTTCATAGAGCATCAGGTACCAATGTTTAGTGGCTGAAAGAAGTAGGAACAAGACCGTGCCAGGCCAGGGCCCCTCTGACTGTAAAGCTATAACTAGGAGAAATCAATTTGTTCAGTAGCTCTCAGAGTTGAACTTGCTTAGCTACTCTTGATTTTGAGTCAGATTAGTGTGGGTAACTAAGAGACTGGTATTTCTTCTTCAAAGGTGAAACACCTTAAAGGAGGACCTTTATGTATCCACAAGAAACCTAGATAGAACACTCACCTCTGGCAGATCCAAGCAGAGAAAGACTGATTAGTAAAAGAAACTTCATTTGGATTTACGGAAAGAGAGGATCCTACTGTGGGCCACCAAGCTGTGAAGAAAACTGAGCAAAAGCTCCCAGTGCTGAATCAGAGCTACTGAGAATTCTAGAACCTCAGGAACCACCCACATTTCCTCACAATGGGTTGTACTCTGAGGTACTCATGTAGCTTGTTGAGGTCAGTTGGCCCTTAGCAACTCATTGCTTAATTCACTAGTGAAAGCTAGTGAATATTTTCTGTGTGGTATATTGGGGCTATCTGCCTATCTTAAAAAAAAAAAAATTACCAAAATAATACATACTCTTTGTAAAAAAGTTTAAGGATATCTACTCTCCTTTAAAAAGTGTTCTTGATAGTAAAGTTGTTTTTTGTTTGGCTGTCTAAATTAGTCTTTCTTGGCCCTGCTCTGTACCTTGGAAGGCTGATCTCTATTGACTTTATCACCTGAGCACTGGTTGGATTTGGCTTCAGATTGGGTTTAGCCAAGATTGGAAAGAAGAGAGAAGGAGCAGGAGGGGCGGGAGGGATAGACAGATATTAGAGGATTATTTCTATTCCCTTCCTGCCACAGTTGATAATGACTGAGTCTTTACAAGACAAAGCTTCTGTTGGGTGTCCTCTCTCAGGCCTTAGGGATGATAATGGCTTCCTGCTGTTTTTTTCTCCTTAACCTTGCCTACTTCTATAAATAGTATTTTCATATAGACCTTTATCAGTTCTGGTTTTGGCAGGAAATACATGGCAAACTCAAATGGATAACTGAGGAGAGTTTACACAGATACAGGCAGAGTAAAGGGATCAATAAAGCATAGTTGAAAGCTGCGTCATGAGCTAAAACGTTTTTTAAAAATGATGTTTGGGCCGGGCTCGGTGGCTCAGCCTGTAATCCCGTGCTTGGGAGGCCGAGGTGAGTGGATTGCCTGAGCCCGAGGGTTCGAGACCCGCCTGGGCAACTTGGCGAGACCTCATCTCTACGATAAATCAAAAACTAGCCGGGCGTGGTAGCGCACGCCTGTAGTTCCAGCTCCTAGGAAGGCTGAGGCGGAAGGATCGCTGGAGCCCAGCAGGTCGAGGCTGCAGTGGCTGGGAGCGGCCATTGCACTCCAGTCTGGGCAAGAGTGAGACGCCAACTCGAAAAAAAAAAGAAATGATGTTTGGGCATTTATTAAACTGGCTTGATTTATCTCATGTGTATGTACATTTCACTGTAGACAATTTTAATTTAAAATTTAAAAATAGCTTCTAATAACAGTAAGGCCTTATATAATATTGTGCTGTAATTTCTATCAAGGGAGTAGCCAGGCTGAGAAGAAGATGGATGTAGTGAGGAATCTACCTGGTATAAAGCTAGAACTCTTAGGGGATTGGGTGGCAAAGATCCTCTTGCTTCCATTTCTCACTTCTTCCCTGCCAAGCTCTCTTGGACAACTTTGTCACACATACCACTGAATGCTGGACCTAGAATAGATGTACTTATCACTGTTGTAATTATTTGTTTCATGTTTGTATCCCCCATTGGTCTCTAAGCTCCTTGAAAGCAAGGACCCTGTCTTGATCACTGTTATAGCCCTAGTACTTAACAGCATGCTTGCCATGTAATAGATACTTAATAAACTTATCCTGAATGAAGGAAAGAATGAATTGCCTTCTGGGGCTTCTCTCTGCCTCATGGAAGAGAATCTAGAGATCCCCTGGAGTCTGCTGGCTTAAGGTTCTGGATCAATTGAAGAAAGCAGGATCAGCAGGAATCAAAGTTACTTGGCTTGAGTTGGAGGATAAAACCAGGATTTCTGAGTCTCAGGAGGGCTCCTTTGGAGTAAAGAGCGTGTTATCAATAGTTCCTCCAGGAGGAGTGAGTTTGGAGAAATGGCTATGAGGTCACATTGGGTCAGACTGTTATTGATAAAAGCAGTAAAAATTAGTGAAAAGGAAGAAGTGCTATCTGTCCCACCTGCCAGTTGTTTTGGCAGCACCTCTTCTTTTAATTATTAGAACTTTAGGAGAAATCCCTGCCTCACCCCTCTGTTTCTTCTCTGTTTTTTTGAGGTTGGCTTTAGAGAAATATATCCCAATTTTACACAGGTGGCTTTCCCTAGGTTCTACCTTGGAAGCTTTGCTCCCTGTGTCCAGCAGTCTGGCCCTTCAAAGACAAACCTGCGAGCATTTGAGCACACCATATATAAGAAGATGTGGTGATGGATAATTCACTTTGAGACTTGAGGTCTGAACTAAGACATCCAGAGGCATTCAGTCCCTGCCTCCTGCCTCTGCCAATCTTTTATCCTAGATGAACTGATCTTCCAGTTTTTAATACACCTAAACAAACCACAGACTCATACAGCTCTTTGTTTTTTGTTTTTTTTGTAGCCTGGTCCAAAAAGATGAGCTGAACCAGAGTTCCCTCACAAGAATTTACATTGAAACACAGACATATAGAAAATGTGCTCTGGAGAGCTGAATCAGAAGATCATTTATGCTCATGTGCAGAGACCAGTATTTGGGGCTAATGGAAGGATGAGCAAGCCAAGAAATCCAAGAGATGGTAACAGAAAAGAACACAGAAGAGATGAGACATATCATGCCTCCGTCAGTTTATCTTAAGTAACAAGGAATTATGTAGATATACATGTAGGAATATATTCCATCTAGGCTCAGCCTCATGGAGACCTGAATACAGTCTGTGACCTGAAAGTTGGTTCTGGATACACAGCAGTTCTAATAATCTAGTTATCTTGTGGGCCTTATTTTCTTCAAGTCTTCTTTCCTGCCTGTGTTCATGCTGCTCTGAACTCACTTTTCTCTGTTCTCTTTATTTTGTGATTTCTGCTTTGCATAACTTCTATATATTCATGGCCTTTGCTTATTCATGGTTTATGAGTGTTCATTACTTCTGCTTGCTCACGACTTCTTTTTATTCATGGCTTCTGTTTATAGACCCATGAATTCTCCTGACAGGTGCCTTTGTCTATCTTTTGGCTTCTGGCCCTAATGTGTACTATTGGCTCTCCTCACATTCAGAGTTTTCAAGAGAGAGAATCTGAATAGTTTCACCCCTCACTCTTTTCCTTTTTCTACAAAATTCTATTGCCAGGCTACCTTACAGGCCTTTTATGTAATTCATGGTGGCCAGATGGAAGGGGCTCTGTGATACTTAGCATGATTAGTTATGTTGAGAAACCTAGGGAAGGGGCCATAGGTGTGGCAGCCATTCCAAGGCTTCCCCCAAGCTGGGGGGAGAAGAACGGTAAAAATGGAAAGCATGTTACTTTATCCATGTAGTGAAAAGCATCAAGAATTTTTGCAATCTGTTCCCAAATTTACTTTCTCTGTCTCATGTTTCTATTCCTTTCCTTTCTCTTTATCCCAAGCTTAATCCTAGGCCACATCCACATATAACTTCTAGTTATTATTTGAATATGTAGTGCTGTCTATATTTACATTTCCCTTCCCTCTATTTTTCTGAAATATACTCCATCTAATCTTCCTAATGAGAATGAATTAATTCTTAACTCTTCATATCCTCCCTGGAAAGTCTTATCCATTACAATCACCACCTACAAACTGAAGACTTTCTAAGTCTACCAATCTGGCCCACAGACCCCTCTCTTTTTAATTCAGACCCATATATCCCACAACTAGTTGAACATTTCTAACTGGGTATCCTACAACATCTCATATTCAGCATTTGTAATACTGAATTCATCTTTGTACTCCAACGCTTCTTCTATGATCTTTAGCTCAGTAATTGACTTTGTCATAAACTCAGATCCCAAACTGGAATTCTGGGTGTCATTGTGTCCTCCCTTGCCTTCACTTCACACATCAGATCAGTTTTAATTCTAACTCACTCTTCAATTTGCTCTCTATCCCACTAACACCACCCAAGTTCAGGCTCTCGTCTTCTTTCCCCAGAATCAGGAAAACAAACAACTTCCTTCTCCATCTCTATTGCCCTCATCAGAACTTTCATTTTTTTCTGCTGCTGAAGTTTGGTTATGTATGCTGCAGAGTTTCTGGTACACAAGGGATATTGGACTCCTCAAGATTAGAAGGGGGAATCTGAGGTTTCTTCCTCCCACCAATTAATTTGCTTGTTATTATCTGAGTGATGAATGCTTCCAGTTGTTTTGAACTGTAAACAGATAAAAGATGCATTTCTGCGAATGTATGAATGTAATTTCAGCCTTTTAAAGGGAAAGACAGGGCAACCCCCTAGTGTCCCCTCCCACTGTGGGAGATTTTCTGTCCTCTCAATAAATCCTACTTTCAAAGAAAAAGGGATAAAGGGAAAGACAGAATGGATCCACATGAAGATATTCATGTTGTGAAGCTACATTTATTTTTTAATTTTTTAAATTTTTAAATTTTTTTGGGTTGGAGTCTCACTCTGTTGCCCAGGCTGGAGTGCAGTGGCACACTCATGGCCACCGCATCCTCGACCTGCTGGGCTCAGGCGATCCTTCTGTCTCAGCCTTCCAAGTAGCTGGAACTACAGGCATGCACCACCATGCCCAGCTAATTTTTTGATTTATTGTAGAGATGAGATCTCACCAAGTTGCCCAGGTTGGTCTTGGACCCTTGGGGTCGGGCAATCCTCTCACCTCGGCCTCCCAAAGTGCTGGGATTATAGATATGAGTCACTGTGTCTGGTTTTAAACAAAACTAGAATATACCTGTAAGTCTGAAACTACATTTTGTGAAACATTAACTGATTTATCAGAGCAGAAGGTAAAATCACAGTGCCCGTAGAGGGAGATGGTGGCAAGAGTCAAGCTGACGTTCTCTATGACTACCAGGAAAAGGTGTTGACTGCTGCAAACAAAAGATTGCTGAAGTGTGTGTATAGGAGAAAGTAAGACCCTCAGATCCCTCCTCTCTTCTGAGTTCATACTCAGATATCCAGTTACCAGGTATCTCCATTTTATACGTTTATGTAATGATCTCAGGAGGTGTATAAGGGGGACCTCAAAAATAACAGAATTATCATTTAGAGAGTGGGCCTCTTGTGGTACAAGCTTCCCCTGCTATGTAAGTGTTCTAGGAACCCATTCGCATCAGTGTACCAGGCAGTGTTGTTGTGAGAGACTGCGTTCAGCTTCAGTCAATTTATTTGGGAGATTCTTTCAAGACATTTGCCCATTTCATGATGGGTGACTTATGAGCATACCTGCCTACATTGCTCTGAGTGTTCAGTTTTTTACCAAAAATGGCATGACCCCCTTGCCTCACCCTCCTTATTCACCCAAACTGGCCCCGAGTGACTGTTTTTTTGTTTCCTTGGATGAATAAAGTCCTCAAAGGGAAATGTTTTGCTGATGTGGAAGAGGTGAAACAAAAAATGGTGGAAGTACTAAAAGACATCAAAATGGACGAATTCCAAACTGTCTTGAGTAGTGTCTCAATAGGTGTATTTGCATCAAATGGAGAGTACTTTGAAGGTGAATGAAGTTTAAACTTGTAAGAATAAGTACAACACAGTTTTTTATAAATAAATTCCAGATTTTTGGGGTCCTCCCTCATATATATTCTATGGTGAGAGGCTTAGTGCAGGGAGCACTAGGTACAGGGTTAGGGAGTGGAAATAAAGTGTCTTACTGAAACCTGGAGGTCTGAATACTGAATGGTGAGATCTTCAGTTCCCTCCTCTTCCCAACTTCCTGAGCAGTCTCTGTTAGCTTCACCTTACCTAGGCAAGAGATCAGTGTATCCTTCTCTGGAGAAATTGAATGGTTCCAGAAGCAAGACCCTATGGACTTTGATATTTGAGTAAACTAAGGAAAGAGTTGTTTGCCCCTTCTGCCACTACTACCCTACTGTGAAGCCTTACTTATTGACAACTTCCTGTGTGCACACAGGGTTTCCAGTGGCTATTTTAGAGTCACTATCTACAATGTGAGCACATAGCTAAAGATCACCAGATTTTGGAAGAGCCTCCAACATGAGAGAAGCCAAAACAGGCAGAAATGTCATGGTGGTCACAGAAGCAGTACCAGGGGCCAATGAAAATCTTTATGTATTGTATTCTTTTTTTTTAAATAAATATTTTATTTAAGATGTGGAGTACAATTCAGGATTAGGTATACAAGTGGACATCGTACAGGTAAAGTTTGGACCTTTCTTTGGTCCCCACTTTGCCTGGTTTGAGATCAGGTACCCTTACTGATGTGTTCCCCTCCCACCCTGGCAGTATCCTGCTACTACCAATCCCTTTCTTACAGTATTATGGTAAATGTTCAGGGCTTGCTTATGAGTGAGAATATGTGGTGCTCAGTTCTTTGTTTCTGTGATAGATCACTGAGTATTATAGACTCTAAATCTATCCAAGTTGCTGTGAAGTCCATATGTTGGTCCTTCTTTATGACTGCATAATGCATTATATTCTTAATGATATAATTTACAAATACCAGGGATAAAGAGAAGATCCTATACTTTTACAGAGAAAAAAGTATCTATGGAAAAGGTCAGGAAAAAATAATAGCATCACACTTCTCAAAAGCAACATAGGAGAGTAGAAAAAATAGAGAATGACTATTAAAAACTGAGGGAAGACAATTTTCAACCCAAATTTCTTTACTCAGTCTAATTTGAGAAGAGAATAAAGATCTTATCAGAAAACCAAAAATTTGAAAATAATAACTTCCTTTGTCAATCAGAAGTGCTGTCTTCTACAAATATTGGGCTACCAGTCTGCTGTGGTTTAAAGAATAGGGGTTTGTTTTCTCACACAATAGGAAGTCTAAAGGTAGGCAGTTGCTGACTCTGAGTCAGAGGCTTGAATTTCAAAGCCACATTTCTGAAATTCTTGTGCCTTTTCCCTTGTTCTTGTTCATAGTTGTAAAGTGGTTTCCTAAGCTCAGGCATCTCATCCATATGGATTCAAGGGAATGGGGGTGTATTGTTTCCCATTGCTGTGGGTAACAAATTACCATAAATTTAGCAGTTTAAAATAACACCTACTTATTATTTCACAAGTCTGTTGGTCAGCAGGCTAGGGCTCAACTGAATTCACCTAGGGACTCACAAGGCCAAAATCAAGATGTTGGCAGGGAGCCAGTTGTGGTGGCACTTGACTGTAGTCCAATTGCTTGGAAAGCTGATAGGGGAGGATCACTTCAGTCTAGGAGTTCAAGCCCAGCCAGGGCAACATACTGAGACCTTTTATCTAAATTAAAAAATTAAAAAATATATATCTTGGCAGGTCTGGACTCTTATCTAGAGATTGGGGAAGAATCTATTCTCACATTCATTCTGGTTGTTGCCAGAATTTATTTCCTTGTAGCTGTAGGACTGAGTTTCTCTTTTCTTGTTGGCTGTCAGCCTCCAGCTCTCTCATCTTTTTGGGAATCATTCACATTGCTTCTCATATGACCTTTCCATCTTCTAAACACTGATGGGAAAATCTGAAACTCCATGATTTCCCCTTTTGTCATCAGTTTGAGAGAACTTTCTGCTATTATAGGGTTCATGTGATTAGGTAGGTCTAGCATGTAACCTCCCTTCACATAATCATGGGAGTGGTAATCATATTTACACTTTGTATCTGCACTCAATGGGACAGAGACAGTACATGGGCAAGAGTCTTTAGGGTTTTGTTCTTATGACTCTGCCTATTACAGGAGCAAGATGAGTACTTTTTATCATGTTAGTTGAAGCTTTCCCAGGAGCATCTCTTCCCACCTCACCCACTACTTCTTAGATCTCCTCAGGTTTGATACTTTCTTAGGACTCACAGAGCTCGTAAACGTTACTAGTAAACACCAGATTATTATGAAGATATAGCACAGTAACAGCCAAATGGAAGAAATATATAGGACAAGGTATGGGGCTGAGTGGGGTGCAGAGCTTCCATACCCTCTTTGGATGTGCCATTCTCCTAGCACTTCATGGCATTCATCAATCCAAATGGTCTCTGAATCTTGTTTAGGGGATTTTTTTTTTATATATATTTTATTTTATTTTATTATGTTATTGTGGGGTACATTTAGGGGTTAGGCATACAAAAATATTTCGTTCAGGTACCCTTGTTGATAAGAGGTGTCTCCCCATCCTCAGACAATTGACCCAATAAAGAACCAGTCTAGGGTCAAGTATTATATTTTGCTGTCATGTCTTTTTAGCTTCCTTTAGTTTGAAACATATTTTTTATCTTTTTCTGACATGAACATTTTTTATGAATACAATCCCCACCTCGCCTCCTGATTTTTTCTATTGTTTGTTTTAATAGAATGCTCCCCATACTGGGTTTGTCTGAAGTTTGCTAATGATTTTATCTAGGTTAAACATTTTCAATACATAAGCAATGCTGTTTGGGCCTTTTTCAGGGATCACATCTGGATGCACACAGTGGTCTTCTGTCACTCATTAGTGATATAATTTTGATATTAATTTTGATCGCCTGTAAAAGCATTAATCAATTTCCCAATTGTATAGTTACTATATGTTTTTCTTGCAACTAATAAGAAGCCTGTGGAGAGACTCTTTAAGACTTTACAAATATCCTGTCTTGCCTATTCCAATATTTACTTGGATGGTTGGAAAATAGTGTTTTTTCAGCATTCCCTCCACATTCATCAGCACTTGCCATTTTCTTGTAAGCAGGAGCCCTTCCTCTTCTTATCTGGCTGTTTATTTGTTTAATTGGTTACTATTGGTATGGACTCACAGCTTTTTGAATGTTTTATAATTAATTACTTAAATATTTCCTTTAATTATTTTACTGTGAATTCTATTTTGTTTCCTATTAGTATTAGTATACTTGCTTTCTTTTTGTTAGAATTTGCCTGCCGTGTATTTTTATGCTGTTGTTTTCAAACATCCCTTTTTAAGTATGCTACTTGTAAACAGCATGTTGCTGGTTATTGTTTGTTTTATGGCAGTCAGAAAACATCTTTCTTTTAACATATGACTTAGCCAATTCATATTTATCATGATTAGTGATATATTTGCTGATGATTTATTGTTGCTATTTTTTGTTATTGTTGTTTCTTTACACAATTTCTATTTTGATTGTTTTTCCCCATTTCTGTTTTGTGCCTGATTGAGCAGATTTTATAATAAAATACCTTTTTTGCTGTACCTAACTGCCTGTTTAGTTGGCCGTCTTGGGGATTCACTAATGAGACAAGACCTAAGCAAAGGCACAATCAAAAGCTACCTGTAGAGTGTGATATAGAATATGATAGGTCACTGAAGATCATTGGTTCTAATATTGTTCATAATCATAACGTGGAGTGCATGATATGCAAGATTTTGTAAAATATTTCTACTCAAATTCTGATAAGATCTGAATAATTTGCTGGTGTTCCAGTGCAACTTGTGAGGTCAGCTTCCATTTGTAAGTCTCTCAACTACATGCCCTGCCAAGTTAAGTATAGAAATGCATTGGTCTGATCTCAGCAGATTCCAGTAGCAAACATGAATAGATATTTCTACTCGGTCTAGTATCTATTCAATTTTGATAATATCCTCCTAAATGAAGATTCAGTACCCATTCTCCTCCTCTTAGCACCTAATATACAGAAATTCTCAGGCTTAACATGCCTTTCCATAGCTTCCACATTATAGGTTAAAATAGTATTGTCCCTAATCATAGCAGATGAAACTATTTTTATGGAATCAATTTCAGTTTTAAGAGTAACTTGAGAATTGCTAGCAGTTTTATAAGTTTTTTGGTATTAAACCAATAGCAGTTACTAAAGCTGAGATTTTTGAGACTCAGTATCTATTTGCCTCAATTTGATTAAGTGTAAAGGTAATGGCTGAAAGAATTGCCTCAGATAAAACTTCTGAGCCATCTATTATAGCACTACCTCCATGTACCTCCTCACTCTCCAGAGGAATCTCTCTGTGTATGGTTATGTTTGAGTGTGTATAGATATGGGTCTATGTGTCTGTGTGTGGGTGTGGTGTGCACACATGTGCATGCTCACATACTCACATTAATATTAGGTCAAACCAGAATCCTAGAATGCCTAGGGACTATAGAAGAAGAAGGAGACTGACATTTATTACCACCTACAAAGTGCCAGAAGCTTTATACGCAGCATCAAATTTCATCCTAATAATAACTTTATGAAGTCAGTTTTATTATTATTTTTTAGATCAGAAAACTAATGTTGTGATGTCCAATGCCCCACTATATGGGTACTTTTGTTTCCCTACTAGGTTTTTGATCCTCTTTCCTCTGGTAATGGATTTTCTATATGGATCGACTGATAATGTTTTCACCTCTACTTTAAGCCCTATGGTTTCATGTATAACTCAGATGTGGCTAATCAGAGCATTATCTCCCTCTAGTCACAGTGATTTGTTTGATTATAGACATATGAACTAATCCAGACCAATGAAGTTTTACCTTGTCACATATACTGAGATTCTTGAGGATTTTATCCTCCCTTTCATCTGGCAGTAGAAAACTGTTATGATGCTAAGAAAGAAAGGAAGAAAGAAAGAAAGAAAGAAAGAAAGAAAGAAAGAAAGAAAGAAATCAAGAAAGAAATCAAGAAAGAAAGAAATCAAGAAAGAAAGAAATCAAGAAAGAAATCAAGAAAGAAATCGAGAAATCAAGAAAGAAAAGCTGTAATTACCAGAAGCCACTCGCTTCAAGATACTCGAAATGCAGGGAAAACAGATTGAGATGACCTAATGTTGTCTTTTGATCCCCTGAGTTCCAGCAATGACTGAGGCTAGGTTTATAAGAATAGATCTTACAGTCATAAAAGCAAATAAATTACTTTGTGTTCCTAAGCCTTGTTGGTTTCTATCATTTAAAAAAAGATAATTGTGACTGATAAAGACTGATACTTATGACCTTTTTTCTAAATTCTACCGACATGTTAAGGAAGTACTTGAAGTGAAATCTCTACCATTAGAGCTTTCCCTGACCTCTCTCCCTTCCAAATGTACTCTCTTCTTCCTAGGCACAATATATTTATTTTCTAGCACTTATTGCATTCTCTCTTATACTATTACTTTAACTACTTGTGTACACCTTATATCTTCTTACTAAAAAATAAACTTTTAGTGAGAAAGAATTGTTTTTTTCATTTCTTATATCCCTAAGTACATACTATTTGTTTATCTTTCATTAGGTATTTGATAAATGTTTGCCAAATTAGCACTGTCTTTTTTCCTCTTTTGCTAAAAGTTAAAAGCTTTAGAACGTTTTGCTTCCTAAGAAAAATTTTGGAAAGCTTCTACAAAAAAAAGTATAAAGATCATTAATTTACATAGTATAAACATGTTCAGACATTTACAATATCAAGGTATTTCTACATAATTTTTTTCAGAAATTTTTGTTATGACTTCCTTTTAAAATAATCCAGCCAACTAAAACATAATATCATCACTCAGGAGTCATGTTCAGAAGTTCAATGAATTGCATTTCTTTGCATGTATATTAAGAAAACTTTGGCACCTTGGGCCAAAAAGTGAAAACCTTCAAGTATTTCACAAAGATCCACTTTGAAAACCAAGTATCTTGAAATTCCCTCAAAATTAAAATGTAAATTAAAATAAAGGCCTACGAACTATAGAGAAATTGAATCGTTCCTAAAAAAACAGCTTTCAGTCAAAATTACTTAATGATTGATTTTCTACGTGGATTGATTGATAATGTTTCCACCTCTACTTTAAGCCCTAAGGTTTCATGTATAATTCAGATGTGAGTTAAGACTAAATCATAGTCTTAACAAATTGTCTAGGAAAGTACAATCACGTACTCATCTACAGACCAAAAGAATAGGGAAAAGAAAAGGTTTCCCCCTTCAGAGGATGATCAGACATCCTTGCCACAAGTCTGGAACCTGTTTCTTAGGATCTATCTCATGGTGGGTTGTTGGAATATGTACTGAAAAATATACCACAAATGTATATTCAGCATGTCTTATGTTTTTAAACATAATTTCAATTCTAGAAGGAGAGTGATTAATCAAATTGCAATAAACCAGTATAGAACCTCAGCATGCTTTCCTCTGGCAAAAATTTAGTGTCAGAAGAACAATAACAAAAAACTTATTAGTTGCTACTGCTGAACTAATTTTACAATGCAATATGTGTTTGATCTAAATACATGTAACTCATATACAGCAAAATACTTTCCAGGGTTCAGCTATTGCTTTGGGTATTGGTATCCTGTCCCTCCTGACTTTTACCTGATGCATGAAATTTATATATATATATATATATATATATATATATGTGTGTGTGTGTGTGTGTGTGTGTGTGTGTGTGTGTGTCTGCGTCAATTAATCAAATATGATTATAGTTAAAATGAAAACATGTTCCTAATGCTATTTCATTTTACATGATCTCAAACTTTTTAATTCAAGTTTTTACATAGGTTCCTTATTTCTTAATTCATCTCTTTTAGGTAAAATAATAATCAATTCTCACCTCTTCCTTAAGTTTGATGTTAAAATTAACACTGAAGTTTGGTGTCTTACCATAAATGTTATAGTTCCAAACTGCATTCCTTATGTAGCATTAGAGGCTCAGAAGCTTCCTGCTTTCTTATTTTGTGTAATCCTAATAAATAAAAATACTTATTTCTCTGTTTTGTGAAGAAAAAAACGTTTTATCCATTTGTCAATTGTTTCCAAGAACATCAAAATTACACATGGTGTAAGAACTTTATGGAGTCATTTTGGAAAGAAAAGCCCACTAAGCTAAAAGGATCTTCCTGTTCTTTACTAAAGATTATTTGTTATTTTCAGGGTGAAAGTTGACTAATGTTTCTCTAATTCCAATTCCAGTTCTGGTCTCATTAGGCAAAGTAAACTTATTAAATTAATCTTCTGTTTAATAAATGTGGCATTAAAAATTAACTATTTGAGAAAGAAATGGACATCATATTAATTAAAACTATTTTATTGTTACAAACATGCTTTAATACCAAAGGTAAACCTGTAGCTTAAATAAGAAAATAAAAATAAATAGAAGCCAGTATTTTGGGAAAATATACTACAAGCATACCTTGAAGGTATTGTAACTTCAGTTCCAGACCTCTACAATGAAGCAAATATTGCAATAAAGCAAGTCACACTAATTTTTGTCTTTCCAGAGTTTGTTAGGGTTACACTATACTACAGTCTATTAAGTGTGTAATACCATTATACCTACAAAAATAATATACACACCTTAATTTAAAAATTCTTGATTGCTAAAAATGTTAATGGTCATATGAACCTTTAATAAGTTTTAATTTTTTCATTGACAGAGGTTCTTGCCTTGTTGATAGCATCTGACTGATCAAAACAATGGTTGTTGAAGGTTGGAGTGGCTGTGGGAATTTCTTAAAATAAGACTTCAATGGAGTTGGCCTCATCCGTTGACTCTTTCACAAAAATGTTTTTTGAAGCATGCAATACCATTTGATAACAATTTAACACAGTAGAACTTCTTTCAAAATTGTAGTCCAGCCTCTCAAACCCTACTGCTGTTTTATAAACTAAGATTATGTCAGTATTTTAAATCCTTCACAATATCTTTATGAAGAGTAACTTCAATCTCAAAAAATTACAATCTTCTTGCTGTTTTCAATTTTTTTATTAATATAAAATGGTTGGGGCTACCCTCTTGGATCCACTACCACGGTGGGAGCTTTTTCTGTCCTCTCAATAAATCTTGATTTCTAAAAAGAAAATGGATGTTATATATTTAGAGGAATACATGTGATATTTTGATACATATATACGATGTGTAATGATCAAATCAGGGTAATCAGGATATCTGTAACCTCAAACATTAATTTTTCATTAGGTTGCAAACATTGCAATTCTTCTCTTCTAGATATTTTGAAATATACAACAAATTATTAACTATAATTTCCCTACTCCAGAAAATACTAGAAATTATTCCATCTTTCTAACTGTATTTCTGAACCCATTAAGAAGTTTCTCTTCATCCTTCATACCTCTTTTCCTTCTCAGCCTCTGGTAAACATCATTCTATTCTTTACCTCCATAAGATTCACATTTTTAACTCCCACATATAAGTGAGAACATGCAATATTTGTCTTTCTGTGTCTGGCTTATTTCACTTAACATTACAATCTAGGGTTTGATTCATGTTGCTGCAAGTGACAGGTTTTGATTATTCCTATGGCTGAATAATATATTGAAGAGATATCTGCATGCCCATGTTTATTGCAGCACTGTTCACAATAGTCAAGATATGGAATCAACTTAAGTGTGCATCAGTGGATGAATGCGTAAACAAACAACTTTATTTGCTAATCCATAAGAAGCAACTCTTCATTCTTTCAAATTTTATCATAAGATTGCAGGAATTCAGCCACATCTTCAGGCTCCACTTCTATTTCTCTTGCTATTTCCACCACATTTACAATGATTTTCTCCACTGACCTCTTGAACCACTTAAAGTCCTCCATGAGGGTTGGAATAAACTTCTTCCAAATTCCTATTAATGTTGATAGTTTGGCCTCTTCCCATGAATTGAAAGTGTTTGCAATAATATCTTCAATGGTGAATGCTTTCCAGAAGGTTTTCAACTTGCTTTGACTATATTCATCAAATATATCACTACCTATAGCAGCTACAGTTTTACAAAATGCATTTCTTAAATAAGACTCAAAAGTCGAAATTAGTCTTAATCTATGGGTTTCAGAACTGAAGTGTTAGCAGGCATGAAAACAACATTAATCTTTAGGTACCTCTTCACCAGAGCCTTTGGGTGACCAGGTGCATTGTCAATGAGCAGTAATGTTTTGAAATAAATTGTTGTTTCTTTCTTGTTTTTCCTGAGAAGTGGTTCTCAACAATGAGCTTAAAATATTCAGTTAACTATACTATAAATAGATATGTTTTTATCCAAGCCTTGTTATTCCATTTATACAGTATAGGTGGAGTAAATTTAGCATAATTCTTTAAGGCCCTAAGATTTTCAAAAAGATCAATGGGCATTGGCTTTAACTTAGAGTGGCCTACTGCATTAACTTCTAATAAGAGAGTCAACCTGTTTCTGAAACTTTTAAACCATGCATTAACTTCTTCTTTCTAGCTATGAAGTCCTATATGGCATCTTCTTTCAACATAAGGCTGTTTCATTTAGAGTGATTTGGTATTTATAGTAGCCACCTTCATCATTATCTTGACTAGATCTTTTTTTTTTTAATTATAAAGATGCGGAGTACAACTCAGGGTTAGGTATACAAACTTTGATTATGCAAGTACCCTTGTTGATGATGAGTGCCTCTCCCTCCCTAGCAGTTTCCCTCAACTGTCAATTCCACCCCCCCAACAGTTTTCCACTACTGCCAAACCCTATCTTATAGTATCATAATCATTCAAGGTCCGCTTATTAGTGAGAACATATTGCACTCTGTTCTTTCTTTTTGTGATACATCACTGAGTATGATTGACTCTAAATCCATCCAGGTTGCTGTGAAGTCCATATGTTTGTCCTGCTTTATGGCTGCATAATATTCCATTGTGTATATGTACCACATTTTTTAAATTCAGTCCAGCTTCAATGGGCAACATGGTTGGTTCCATGTTTTCGCTATTGTGAATAGAGCTGCAACAAATATATGTGTGCAGGTATCTTTTTTGTAGAATTATTTGAGTGCCTCCGGGTGTATTCCCAATAGGGGAATTGCTGGGTCATATGGAAAGTAAATTTCTAGTTATTTCAGAAATCACCACACTGTCTTCCAAAGAAGCTGAATTAGTTTGCATTCCTACAAGCAGTGTAGAAGCATTCCTTTCCATCAAGAGAGCAGGGAAATAACCCACAAAATGGGAAAAAATATTTGCCAACTGTATATCTGAAAAACGCCTAATCTCTAGGATCTACAAGGAACTCAAACCCCGGTAAGAATGGTCATCATTAATAAAACAATCAACAATAGATGCTGGAGAGGATGCAGAGAAAAATTGGCTAGATCTTTTAAGTAACTTGCTACAACTTCTCCCTCAGCATTTGCTGCTTCACTCTGTACTTTCATATCAAGAGTATAGTTTTTTTTCTTAAACCTCATGAACCAAGCTATACTACATTCAAACTTTCTTCCACAGGTTCTTCACCACCCTGACTTAATAGAATTTAAGAAAGTTAGGGTATTGCTCTGGATTAGGCTTTATCTTAAAAGAATGCTGTGGCTGATTTGATCTTCTATCCAGCCTCCTCAAGTTTTCTCTATATCAGCAATAAGTCTGCTTTGTTATTTTCTGTGAGTTCACTGGAGTAGCATTTTTAATTTCTTTTTTTCTTCTTATTTTAAATTTTATTTTATTTTATTTACAAGTGGCAAAGTACAAGTCAGAATTGTGTACATAAGTGATGTATATGTGCCACATTTTTTTATCCAGCCCAGTTTCAATAGGTTGGTTCCATGTTTTTGTTATTGTGAATAGTGCTGCAATAAACACGCGTGTGCAGGTATCTTTTTTGCAGAATGACTTGAGTTCCTCCGGGTGTATTCCCAGAAGGGAGATTGCTGGTCATTTGGAAGGAAAATTTCTGGTTCTTTTAGCAATTGCTACACTGTTTTCCATAGAGGTTGAATTAGTTTGCATTCCCACCAACAAGTGAGATCTCATCAAACTGAAAAGCTTCTGCAAAGTCAAAAAAAAAACATCAAGAGAGTGGGGAGACAACTCACAGAATGGGGAAAAAATATTTGCCAATCATATATCTGACAAAGGTCTAACATCCAGGATCTGCAAGGAACTCAAACGTGCAGAAAGGGAAAAGAAAAAAATTAAAAAAAAAAACAGCACCATTAAAAAATTGGCTAAGCCGGGCTCGGTGGCTCAGCCTGTAATCCTGCGCCTTTGGGAGGCTGAGGTGAGTGGATTGCCTGAGCCCGCAGGTTCGAGACCCTCCTGGGCAAGCGAGACCTCATCTCTACAATAAATCAAAAAAATTAGCCGGGCGTGGTAGCGCGTGCCTGTAGTTCCAGCTACTTCGAAGGCTGAGGCAGAAGGATCGCCGGAGCCCAGCAGGGCGAGGCTGCGGTGGCCAGGAGCGGCCACTGCACTCCAGTCTGGGCGACAGAGTGAGACTCCAACTCAAAAAAAAAAAAAAAAAGAAAAAAAAAATTGGCTAAAGACATGAATAGACACTTCTCAAAAGAAGATATATGAGCAGCCAACAGACACAAGAAAAAATGCTCAGTCTCAGCAATCATCAGAGAAATGCAAATCAAAACCACATTGAGATACCACCTAAGTTCGGTAAGAATGGCCATCATTATTTTTTTTTTAAGAATTTTTCCTTTGCATTGTCACAGAGACGTAGCTTTTAGCCTATCTCAACTTTTAACATACTTTCCTCACTAAGTGTAGTCATTTCTAGCTTTCAATTTAAAGTGAAAGAAGGCAACCCTTCCTTTTACTTAAACACTTAAGAGGCCATAATATGATTATTAACTGAACTCGTTTCAATATTGTTGTGTCAGGGAAGAGGAAAGCCTAAGAAGAGGAAGACAGATGGGGAAGCAGCTGGTAGGTAGAGCAATCAGAACAAGCACAACATTTATTAAGTTCACCATCTTATATGTATCTCATGGTGCCCCAAAACAATTACAATAGTAGCATCAATTATAAGAAATCACTGACCACCATCATAGATATAATAAAAATGAAAAAGTACAAAAAAATTGCAGAAATTAGCAAAATGTGGCACAGAGAAATTAAGTGAGTCCATGCTGGTTGAAAAATGGTGCCAATAGACTTGCTCATTGCAGGGCTGTCACAATCTTCAATTTGTAAAACAAATAAATAGTGTATCTGTGAAGTGCAATAAAATAAAGTGCAATAAGTGAGGTATGCCTGTATTAGGAAATTATTGCTGTCTTGTCTGGAAATATTAACAAAATCTTGTAGAAAACCATAAGACTTTAGGATAATATGCAAATTAAAAAGGAAAAACAATATTCTTTTTTTTACAGTCTCCATTATGCAACATGACTTTTTTTGGAATACCACACTGACTTCCATGGAATTTGATTTAATACTCACTTTTCTTTTTTCATTTTTTTCAGTGCCAGTTTGAATCTCTCGAGTCACATATTTTGCATTAAGAAGCAGTTCATAGGGTAGCCATTTTCTGATTAGGCCTTTTTTCTGCCTGAGCTTTTTGCATATGAACATAAAGTGTAGAAACTGTCACTGTAACTTGAGTTTTTGAGTTTATCTGCCTATCAACCAAAGCAGCTAAAAGTAAAACTTGATCTTCTAGCATGTAGACATGCTACAAGCTTGAACCCAGATGGTCAGTTTGTCTACATATCACATAGAAACACAAAAGCAAATGTTATTTGATCGAACTGATTGTTTAAAATAGGTTCTCAATTATCATTTAAATTTAGCTTAAATGATTTAAATTAAGTTGAAGAATTCAAATTAGCATTATCAATAATAAATATAAATATACATAAATTATAATACATACTTTGCCCTGGCAATATTTGATTATTCAATTTAGTTAATTTTGTCAGGTTTATTAAGAAAATTCTCTTAACGTTCGCTTTTCAGCAAAGATTTATCTTAGGCCTTTGCATTTAATAGTTTATTTCAGAAAATAATACAAAAATTTTATTCTCTTTATAAAGCGCTTTCCAAGAAGGAGAAGTTTTTGCTTGTTCATCTTTTTTTCCTGTGCATTTTACTGTTTTTAATTTATATATTTCAACCTTTTTTTCGTATTTAAGACAATTCATGCTTACATCTGAAACTACCTGAAAAAATACTTTTAATTGTTTTCTTTAACAAAAACTAAGGACTAGTATTATCTTTTTAAAAAATAAGCAAATTTTATCTTTTACTTTATTATTAGATGAGATGCTCACATTTATAATTACATACAAGAAGTGGGACTTGTCAGATTCCAATACTTACATATTTTGTGCATCAGTTTAGGATTCTAATGGAAAGAAAATCTTAACTTAGTGTTTGACTATTTTAGCACTTACCTGGTTTGTTTTGCACTACAAATTCTGTGTCTTCTAAACTCTCACATTAGTTTGTATTGATCCACTTATGAGATTAACTATACTATGTACCCCAAATCAAAGCAATCAATGAAGAGAGATTTCTTTGGTTACTCTAAAAAGTAATAGATTAAATTATTGTACTGCTCAAATTTAATTAGATAATGGAAGGAAGATAGTATAACTGACACTATTTAATGAGCCACTTGGTGACTCCAAATACTTAATTTGACACATTATAGCAGGAATAGAAATAGAAGTTTGACCTTCAAATCTCAAAGCCCAATTCTTAACTCTAATTCTTGAACTATATAGTGAATTTTTAAGTGAATGCTGTTCAGTGATTGTATTTTTTTTGTTAGAAATACAAATGATGTATAAGATTTAATATGAAAAATTTAAGTCAGAAAGAATAAACACATATGGTACATCTATACAATAGAACAATACTAAACAATAGAAATGAATATACTACTAAAACATACAATACCGTATATGAATCTTAAAAATATTATTTTGAATTGATGTCATCAAGAGAACAGAAAGGAAGTTCTAGGCCCTACTCCCCTGACAAAGGCACCAATTCAACAACACTACACAGACCAAGTCCCTTTAAGAGAAATCCAGAAAACAGGTAAGACTCTCTTGCCCTCGGGCAAGTGCAAAACTAACCACATGAAAACCTGCAGGGAGATCCATGGCAATCACGCACCATCATCTCTCTCCCTTGCTGAGTGCAGTGTAATTAGGAGAAAACTACCATCTCTCACATTCTTTCTGTGGAGGAAAGAAGATTAAAACATGCATCCCATGTTCAGACATTTTGGCAAGATGCCAGACTAGTTTCTGTCTTGCCTGTATTTCATTACTGACAGAAAAGTGCACCAGATTGAAGAGCACTGAGAACAAAGACAGTGGTTTAGATAAGCATGCACTCATTTTCCACAGTCACTCTCCCTGGCTCAGTGAGGAACAAACTGAAGAAAATCTACTACTTTCAGATTCCTCCTGGAGAGGGGAAGAAATTGAATATAAGTCCATTATTTCAGTTTTTGTGGGGCTGCATAAGGGACTGGTATCTCTCTCATGTGTCTCAGAATGCTGAAAGAATGTGGCATAATCTGGATACCTGGGTGCAGTGGAAAACAAAAGAGACTTGGGTGGCTTAATGCTGTTACAAAAGACGTGGTACAGCAGAGAGAGGCCAATATCGCCTAGAGTCCTTTCCCTTGAGAAGGGTGGAAAAAGAAAAAAATGAAACATGTGCCCAGCATTCCAAATTTGAGGGGTTGCCCAAGAGATTGGTTTCTGTTTTGCCTGACTCAGAGCATGGGAAATACCAGCCTGAGGACCACTGAGAAAAAAAGAAATCTGAGCAGCTTGTGGCTCCAGAGAACCTACAATATTGAAGATAGACACCAGAGAGAAGAAAAGAATATGATCACCTGAGTAGAGAAATCAACAAATCCCTTCAAGTGGGAAGATATATGCACAAGTCCAAAAAAATGAATACACAGAAAAGGTATGAGAGAATCCCAGAACCCTTAGCCAGAGATCAGTGAGGATCTTTTCTAGCAGTCAATAAAAACTGAGTGAGATGGCTGTTTTATCAAATGCACAGATTACTAGACATACAAAGTTACTAGGCATACAAAGAAACAGAAAAACATGGCTCAATCAAAAGAACAAAATAAATCTTCTAAGACCAGCACATCTTAAAGAAGCAGATGCATGTGAACTACCTGACAAATAGTTCAAAATAACCAACATAAAGATGCTTAATGAGTTCAGGAAAATGAAGCATAAGTAAAATGACAATAGTGACAAAAAGGTACAAAATAATTTTAAAAATCAAAGAAAAATTTTGGACGTGAAGAATACCGTAACAAAATTTTAAAAATCACCACAGAAATTCAACAGCAAACTTGACTGATCAAGTAGTAGAAAAATCAATAAATTTGAAGAGAAGTCATTTGAAACTATCCAAAGAAACAAAAAAGGAAAAAATGAACAAGAGCAAAAAAGCCAAGAGGTCAAATGGGATAGTATCAAGCAGAGTAATATAAGCATTATGGAATCTCAGAAGGAACAAAAGAGAGAAAAAGAGATACAGGTTTTTTTTTAAATAAAATGGTCAAAAATATCTCAAATCTTGAGAAGGAAATGAACATGCGGATTTGAGAATCCCAAAGGACTCCAGCTAGGATAAATAGAAAGACAGACACACACACACACACACACACATTTTATATATATACATTTCATATATATATATATATATATATATATATCTATATATATGAAAAACTACAGAAAACTAAAAGGTTTTTTTTCCTTAAAAAGAAACAAAATTGTACACAATGGAATATTATGCAGTCATAAAGAATGACAAATATATGGACTTTGCAGCAACCTGAATGGATTTGGAGTTGATCATACTCAGTGAATTATCACAGAAACAAAGAGCAGAGTTCCACATGTTCTCACTCATAAGAGGACCTTGAACAATTATAATGCTATGAGAAAGTGATTGGCAGTGATGGGAAACTGTTGGTGGGTGGGGTGGGATTGGCAGTTGAGGGAAACTGCTAGGGCAGAGAGGGGCATACCTCATTAACAGGGGTACCTGCATGATCAATGTTTGTGTACCTAACCCTGGATTATACCCCACATCTTTACAATAAACATTTTTTTTAAATTTTAAAAATTTAATAAAGAGAAACAAAATTGACCAACCATTAGCTAGATTAAAAAGAAAAAAAAGAGAGACTAAGTACAATGGCTCACACCTGTAATACCAATGTTATGGCAGGTCAAAGTGGAAGGATTGCTTAAGAGTTAGAGTTCTTGTCGAGAGAGAGAGAGAGAGAGAGAAAGAAAGAATAAAGAAAGAAAGAAAGAGAGAAAGGAGGGAGGGAGGGAGAGAGGGAGAAAGAAAGAGAGACATAAAAGAGAGTAGAAAAAAAAGACAGGATTCAAAAACTAAAATAAAAAATGAAGGTGATATTACAAGTGGTACCATGGGAATAAAAAGGCATTATATGAGACTACCACAAACAACTATATAAAAAATTAGATAACTTAGAATTGGATAAATTTCTAGAAGCATACGACCTACCAAAGCTTAATTATAAAAAAAATAAATAATCTGAGCAGAACTTTAACTGGTAAAAATATTGAAAAAGTAATAAAAACACTTTCCAACAAAAAAACCAAGAACCATATATTTTCACCAGAAAGTTCTACTAAACATTTACAAAAGTAATGGCAACTCTTCTCAAACTCTTCCAAAAAAAGAATAAACAAAGAGAAGGGAATCCTATCAAACATATTTTATATTTATGCACTGATACCAAAAACAAAGAAACAAAAAGACACTGCCAGAAAACTACAGGCCAATAGTCCTAATAAATATTGATGAAAAATCTTCAATAAAAATATTAACAAACTGAATTCAATATCACATTAAAAGATTTATAGTCCATGACCAAATGAGTTTGTAAACTAAAATTATTTTTATTTGCAGATGGCATTATCTTATATGTAGAAAACTCTTTAAAAATGACCCAAAAAGCTGTTAAAACTATAAAAATTTTCAGCAAATTGCACAATGCAAAATCAAAATTAGTTTTGTTTCTATACCCAACAATGAATAATCTGAAAAGAAAATTAAGGAAATAATCTCACTTACAATAACATCAAAAATAATAGAATACTTAGAAATAAACTTAAAGAAGGCAAAAAAGTACACTAAAACTATAAAATATTTCTGAAAGAAATTAAAGAAGACACAGATAAATGGAAAGCCATCTTATTTTCATGAATTGGAAGATTAAATATTGTTAAAATGACCATACTACTCAAAGTCATTTAAGCATTCTATGCACTCTTTGTCAAAATCTCAATGATGTTTTCTGTAGACATATAAACAAAATTCTAAAATTCATATGGAACCACAAAGAACCTGGCATAGCCAAAACATTTTTGAAAAATAACAAAGTGTACCTAAAGACAGATACATAGACCAATAAAACTGAATAGAGAGCCCAGAAATAAAAGCATTCATATACAATGAAGTGACCATCAACAAGGGTGCCAAAACTACACAATGTAGAAAGGATTGTTTCTTCCACAAACAGTGTTGGGAAAACTGAATATACACATACAAAGAAAACAAATTGGACCCCTATATTACACTATAGAAAGAAATCAACCTAAAATTGATGACAGACTTAAACATAAGACCTGCAACTATAAGTCTAGAAGAAACATATGGGGAAAGCTTCATGACATTGGTCTTACAATGACTTTTTGGATATGACACAAAAAGCAAGCAACACAACAATAAACAAGTGGGACTACATCAAACAAAAGTTTCTGCATAGTAAAATAAACAAGTTATCGAGCGAAAAGACAACCTACAGCATTGCAGAAGATATTTGCAAACCATATATCTGAAAACAGCATAAAAATTAAAAATAGAGGTTAGACTCAGTGGCTCAGCCTGTAATCCTAGCACTTTGGGAGGTCAAGGTGAGTGGATTGCCTAAGCCCACAGGATTGAGACCAGCCCAGGCAACTTGGGGAGACCTAGTCTCTACAACAAATCAAAAATTAGCCGGATGTGGTAGCATGTGCCTGTAGTTCTGGCTATTTGGAAGGATGAGGCAGAAGGATCACCAGAACCCAGCAGGTCAGCACTGGGGTGGCCATGACAGAGTGAGGGTCCAACCCCCCCCACAAAAATTGAACTACAATATGATCCAACAATCCCACTTCTGGGTATTTACAAATAAGTATTACAATGGGATCTTAAAGTGATATTTCCACTTCTGTTGGGAGCAGGCCACGGAGGCCCACTGAGCATTAGGGATCAGGAAGGGCCGTTGATCCCGAGACGACTAGGATGTGTTCAGGAGCTGTTGACCCCATTCCCTCCCTCCGTTTGGCACCACTACCAGGAAGGCTCCTGCTGACTCTAACAGAAAACTCTGAGACCGGAACGTACACAGCTAAACTTGGGAGTCTATTGATCCCATTTTCCATGGTTTATGACCTTTTGCTTTTAAACTATTTAAGTTTAACTTTGAGTCACATTGAGGAGCCTTAGTGCAAGTCATAGGTTCTCTTGATGTGATTTTAAGAAATTTATAGATAGTTGTTTTAGAAAATAGTTTTTATAGATTAAAGAAAATTTAAGTAACCATTTTATTATAGAAGTGTGGTTAGTTTAGTTTGATTCAGAAGAGGCAGTGAAGTTTGAATTAGGCCAGCTGGTGCTAGGAGAGTGTAACCATGGCAGTAATTGTTTTATAGAAACTAGTTTGAATTAGCATAGAATAGTAAAAGGTAATATATCATTATGTTGGTTTCAGTTGTAAGTATTGAAGAATGTTATGTAGCTATAAACAATTAAGGGTACATAGAAACTAGATAAGAACTTCATGTTTTTCCTCATGTTTGAAAAATACATCTGCTTGAGAGTGGGGGGTGTCCTGTGTACACCTGGACCTGGTTATGTGAAAGGCACATGCTACCTTTTATGTAACCATAGCAGCAGGGGCTCCTGTGATGATAACTTTGCAGAGTTTGAAAATAAAAGCCTTGGGATTACACCCATTAAACAGCTTCTGCTCAATGCCCTGAACAGGAGTCCACTTTCTTTCTCTCTCTCTCTCTTCTTTCTTTCTTCCTACTATCTATCCCTCCAGCTGAGTCGCTGATGCCGTCACACCACCAGAGACCCCCGATCCCTGCAGGGGCAGGACCCCCGCACACTTCCATGTTTATTACAATATTATTCTCAATAGCCAAGAAGTAAAAATAACATACATGTTCATCTTTGGATGAATTCATAATGAAAATGTGGTATATATGTGCAATGGAATATCATTCAGCCTTCGGAAAGAAAGAAATTCAACAAATGAACTTGGAAAACATTATGCTAAGTGAAATAAGCCAGTCACAAGACAAATACTGCATGATTCTAACTATATGAGGTATCTAAAGCAGTCAAACTCATAAAAGCAGAAAGCAGAATGGTAGTTGCAAGTGGGTGAGGGTAGGGGGATGGTGAGTTGCTACTTAATGTCTACATGTAAGATTTTTAAAAGTTCTAGTGATATTTTGTACAACAATGTACATATAATTAATAATCTTATACTGTACACTTAAATTTTGTTACAAAGATAAATCTCATATTATGGGTTGCCATCAATTTTTTTAAAAATTGCTGAGCAAAAGAAGTCAAACACAAAATTAATACTACATGATTATTTTCTTTTTTTTAATACAATATTTTTTTTGTGATATTGAGGGGTACAGTTAAGGGTTAGGTACACAAATATGTCTCGTTTAGGCACCCTTGATGATAAGAAGTGTCCCCCCATCCCCAGACAGATATTTACTGCCATTAATCCCTTCCCCTATCCCTCCCCCCCCATAGTTTCCCACCACTGTCAGCCCTTTTCTTGTGGTAATATGTTGGATGATCAAGGTCTACTATATGAGTGAGAACATGTGATACTCAGTTTTTTGTTTCTGTGAGAGGTCACTCAGTATTATAGACTCTAGTTCCATCCAGGTTGCGGCGAAATTCATGATTTC